>JACEGR010010036.1:0-21593 GCA_014170235.1 Listronotus bonariensis
GGCAGCACAGACGAGTAATAATGTTGTCCAAGATCCGGCTATACAGGTTGAGCTAAATTACATAACACATAGGCAATGTGAGGAAAAGACACAATCTAACTAAATCCCGGCATGTAAACATGCGTGACTAATACTGCTTGTTTTGTTATTCTATTACTCGCCGATGGTACCAAAACCGCTTGCTCACGCAGTATAAATGGATCCCTTATCCGTTTTCCTAATAAAATATTTTCGTTTAACAATAAAAGTTATTAATAAATTCCCGGGGGTTGGCAAACCGTATCTTGGGCTGATATAGTGTAATTAAAAATTTTATAATTACAATTTTTGACATGGATACTGTCATATATTTTTGTTAATTTATACAGGGTGTCTCAAAATTGACGCCCGTGCTTTTAGAATTTGATCCAGGGGTCTATTACAACATGTCGAAAAGCAAGAGTGAAAAAATTTCAGATTTTTCTTCGTTATCGAGTAATTAAAAAAAACAATAAATTATATCAATGAATTATTTTATTAAAAATAACCTACGATTAATAACAAAAAACAACTGGTCTCATAAAATGTACTCAAATAAGTTGCCTCATACTTTAAGATAAATATTTGCGCGATGATTCATGGAAGCACGAACGTTCTGTAGCATATTTTTATGTATTAATGCCACAGGAGCATGAATTTCAGTTACATCATTTTCAGGATCTACAACGGGCTTAAGGTAAACTTTTTTCTTGAGATAGCCCCAGAAAAAGAAATCCAAGGGATTGATATCCAGGGATCCATACGGGATGTACACCTCTTCCAATCCACCGGATAAAAAATATTATTTTTTGATTAAATCAATTATTTAAAAATATCTCAATTTAACTATCAGAAAATGTTTCGTTCAAGAAACTTCTTACTTGTAGGCCATAATGTGCAGGTGGACCGTCATGTTAGAACTCGATAACGAAGAAGAATCGGACATTTTTTCACTCTTACTTTTCGACTTGTAATGAATGGTCCCCTGAATCGAATCCTAAAAGATCAATTTTAAGACTCCCTGTATAAATGAAAAGTTTATAATATGTAGATAATGCCACAACACGGTTGGCTACCTTTTTCTTGGTCATAATACCTTCTAATCAGGTGTAAACAGGTAATCAAGCACATAAATATAATTTTTTTATTACGAATCCAATGGTATAGGGTTGGCTTTTAAAAACATGGGCTAAATTAGGGTTGGCAAAATAAAGTTTCAAGGCTCAAAAAGGGGTTTAAGGTAAATATTAAAAAAATGGTATGCCACTGCATTTTTCTAAAATAAGAACTCTTTTTAAATCTCCGTTTAGTTTAGAACAAATTTGATCTCTTGACTTTTTCTGTTTAATGTACAGTTTTCGCGTAAATAAATAGAAACCATTTTTTAATTACTATTAGCAAGCTCTTTAATTTGATACCCATATTATAGGAGTGCATTAAAAATAACTGGTCCGCCCTATCGGATTTAGGGTGACGTCACTTAATTTTTCAAGTTACTCTCAGCAAACCCCTTTTATTTGATATCTATGTATATTGTAGAATCATAAATATATACAGGGTGTTCCATGAGAAAAACAGAAGTTTGGTATTTTTTCAAGAACAGTTTAACATAGAAAACAACTTAATACCCCACAATATTCTACGAAAATATCTACATAATTAAAATTTCAAAACAACCCTGCAGCTCCAAAATGGATCGCAATAGTCATGAACTTTTTTACTACAGATGTTTTTCCCAAAAAAGAGGTCGAGAGTCCTATATTAGATTGTTGATATTTCTTAGGGTTTTCGAGTTAACCTGTGAAACCATCGAAAATGTAACACTCTGTACAGTACCGGCCATAAGTGCAGTAAGTCTGCTGTAAATTTTTAATGACCTATTCCATACTAACCATGTAAAATTGTGTGTTTTTCCGAATACTCTTGGAGAAACAATTAAGAGAAGGGATATTGGTCTATAGTTTAGAAAAGTTTTAAATCCTTACTATACTGACAATATTCTGCTAAATATTTCCTATGAAGCACATTGACAACCGGCTTCATGTAAGAATTTATCTACAATATTTATTATTTGTCTATTTTTACCTGAAACGCTGTAGAAAATAAACAGAAATTTTAAGTGTAACAAGTAAATATTTACATTTATTTAAAGGTAATGATAAAATAAATGGAAATATGAAAAACTATAACGCCGAATAAATAATTATTTTAATTTTAGTTGGCAAGAGCGCTATAATAAACAAACATATAGTACAGGAAATAAAGCATTTTACCTGAAAATTTTTTGGTCCTGCATGAATTGACTTGAAATTTTAACAAAGCGGTAGGGAATAGCCCAAGGGTCAAAACCTATATTGAACCGAAGGGCGCCAAAACCCTGGGGCGTGGATGCCACCCCCTTAGGGGATGGAAAATTTTATTACATTTTTACAGTAATCGATTAAAAAAGTGATTTTAAGTAAAAAATGTTCCTTTAATTTTTTTCGGTAAACTAATTTTTTAAAGTTATTCGCAATTGAAAGTAATAACTTTTCGACAAAAATATTGGCGGTTTTAATAGGAATTTCCCAAATAACTCGTAAATTATGCATTTTATTAAAAAAATTTAAAAAGTAAAATTGACTTTAAAAAGACAAACAAAATTATTTTGTTATACTTTTTCTACGACCAATACAAACTAAGATACGTCGTGTTAATGATTAGCTTTTTTCCGTAAATGTAAAATTAGATAGGTTTAAAGTCAAATAACGGGAAAATGCTGCATATTTTCGGGAAAACTCATAAAATCTTTTTTAGGTACCTAATCAGATCTTTCTTTTTATTAAACAAAAGAAGTTTCAAGCATAAAAATTAGGTGCGTTATGATAAAAATAAAGTCAGTATCTAATTTTTCTACGAAAAAATTATTAAGACAACCCCTTAACTAGCCACTAAATTAAAAATGAGCTTAATTTTTTTGCAGTTCTCTTCATACATGTAATAAAAAAATGTCCAAATAGTTTGGCCAATTTTAAATGTCTAATTTGAGAAAAAATTGAGCTTAGAGTAAAAAACGATTTTTCACAAATACTGGAGATAAGACAAAAAAAAACGATGAAATATAAAAATTGCAGCTTTTTAATTGACTAAAATGTATCTGTGCGTAGATTTTCCATAGAGTGAATATTTTGCGAGATGTAGTCGTTTATAACCTCTATTTACAAACAAGCACCACTTTTTTGAAGCCCTTTAAATTCAGCCCAATTTAAAACCAAGGGATCTTAAGGAATTTCGCTTACAGAGACGTATACCTCTTAAAAACCCCTACACAAAACTCTTTAAAAGAACTTCATATCATTAATAATACAGGAGATACGTTAAAAAACCAATCAATTTTTCTTCAAAAAATTCGAATAGGCCACTTCGGAGCATAATAATCTACATAATATTTTTCAAATTAGTCATTTTAAATTGGTTAAACATTTTAGGGGTATTATTAAAAGATGTATAAAGAGAATTATAAAAGAGTGAGCATCAGCTTTAATTAAGGGGTAGTTAGGGGTTGTTTTTATTGCCGGTTAATTGGGCAGGACTAAAAACTAAAAATTAAATAATGTTTTACTAAACTAAAAAAATTATTGTTGCAAAATATACCTATTCGGTACCTGCATTGCGCAAAAGTTAGACGGTAGCTTTAAAATACAGAAATAATTTGCGAAGCGTTTATAATTTAATACATTCTTTTACTAATATATTTCAAAGGGAAGCGGTTTGGCCGACGGGGTTTGCCTTGAACTCTTTATCTTCTTAATAGATTTTGCCGCCATTTGGTTAAATAATAGGTTTATCATTCGTGTTTACCTGGCTGTACGCACGATAAATATACTTGGCTTACCAAAACGTGCTTGGGGCGTTCGGATGTCAGCATGCAGGCTTTCAAAATTTAAGTATGTTAAACAATGATAGAATGCATATTCTAAAACGTATACAGCAAAAGTGTGTATTAACTTTCCATTTCAGTGCAGATGAGTGATTCCCTGTTTGGTTAGCTGTTTTCTTTCTCCCTCGTTAAGAAGATGTTAAAGCAGAGTGTTTAATACTTTGTTTTTATATTCTAACACTGTAATATATTGCTATTTTAAAACAAAAATATTTAACACTAACGAACATAATTATTCATCAGCAAAACCTGTTTAAAGGAATGAAGATTTCTATTTGTATCCACAGTGTGTCCCAGGATAGGTGTTACAAGGGGACAAATTGTCCAAAAATTTTTGAATTTTAAAACAAAATTTTGGGAAAACTGCATGGTCTAATACTAAGAATTACAAAATTTTACTCCGATTGGTATTAGACTTATAAATAAAAATATAAAAATGCCCATCATGAGTTAACTACTTTTATTTTTAAAAATAGAACAAAATTGTATAAGTAAATTTGTAGAGACTTGAATTGTATGTCAAAATTTGAGGTTAAAGCATGAAAGTAACAAAAAAAATGTTATTGTCAGATTTTTACATTACGCATCACAACTTAAATAATGGACAAAAGGGAGCAAAATTTAAAAGAAAATATAAAAATTTTAAATTTCTTTTTAAAATTATAACTTTACCTTTATATTATTACCAATCGGAGTAAAATTTTGTATTTATTAGTTTTTGATCATGCGACCAGTTTTCCCAAAAGGAGGTTTTAAGATAACAAAAAATGGTTCATTTGTTCTCTTGTAACACCTATCCAGGGTCTCTAAAAAGTCTGAATTATCCTGGAATATGCAAACGCACACTTAAAAAAACGTAATGTAATTTCTTTTTAAAAATGTACGGGATGTGTAAAAAACTATTATTAAATTTGTTATTTTAAATGGAACATCCTACCTCATTTCTACAAATCATAGTTAGTCTTTTAAAGCCAAAGACATGGTTTGACTGGTTTATCAATGAAAATGACAAAATTATATTAATTTAAATATTTTAAATAAGAAGTATTTTCTATAAAATCAAAAGTACAATTAGACACTTTTTTAATTCATAATATTTAAAATAACTAACATAAATCCACACTAAGTTCCAAATTTTTAATACAAATCCGTCAAATCGCAGAATTATATGGATAGATATTTAATAATTACTTTAAAGGTTTCCATAGCAACTCGGGCCTAATTGTGGCTTTAAATACAACTGACGACAAGATAAAAACTTTAAATTTCACATCATTGAGAATTATGATTTTTAATACAAAATGAAATTTTAAAGTCTTGCTAGGACCTTTTCTCATACATAGTATAACTACGCTCCCTATAAATAGGTATATATTATTTACATTTGAAATAATTATAATTATCGGGACAAACAAAATCATATTTCAAATGTAATATTTGAACAACTTGTTTCCAATTTAAAATTAATATACTTAATATTATTTAAAAAGAATGTTTGTTAATTTATTTATAGAAATCAAATCTACATACATACGTATTTAAATCCGCGTATTCACCACTAACCATTCCTTTCAAACATGCCTATTATTATTAAACGTAATAGCGATAAACTTCTTGTAATTGTACAGTTATTGAATGTTATTGCCTTTATCTAATTTACATAACTTAACATTTGCATACTGTTTTAGAAAAGAGAGTTGTTATTTGCCACCTATACACAACGCCAGCAGGTTTAAATTCAATTAGTATTTATTGATATCAAGATAAATAAATAATCCAAGGGACATAGAAATCTAAACGCCCTTAAAAGTTATCATTATTTTAATAGATTTTTGTGTAAATTACACTCCTCGTAAAAATTATCACATATGCTCGATTCCTTCCATAAGCTTCAATACAAAAATGCTTTAATTTAAATGGTCTATCTCTTTTAACAATTATGTTACCAAAACAATAAAAAAAAGAAAATTTTGATAAAAAGTCAAGCTATAACTTTGGCCTAAGGTCTCGGTCACGATAACAGAGCGTAAGCGTCGAGCGGAAAGTTTCAAATCTCTTTATGTTGCGGGTAATGACTACAATATTTTGTTGTAAACAGCGCCTTTAAACCAGTTTATATACCTTAAAAACGCTCCGCGGATAATATTTGTACGTTTCGAGCGGCCAGCGGCAGGGCTTTTTCGCTCAGGAATATTGCAGCCGACTGATTAAAAAAAACAAGTTCTTTTATTCTCGCATAAAGATCAAAGACAGCGCTTTCACATTTTTCGCTCTACGCTGGCCGCTTACGCTTATGGATCGTGTCAGAGGCCTAACCGTTATTATTTGCTGTTAACAATTTATCCAACAAGATAATAAAAGTTTTTGAAAAAAAAATGAATAATTCTTAATCGTCCTGTATGATGTACTGTTAAAAAGTAGTAATCACATTTGTGAAAAAATAATACCCTTACTTATTCCTGATATAATTTAATCATAAATGTGATTACTCCCTCTCAACAGTATATTATTAAAAGCAATTAAAAATGATTATTGTAGGACAAAGTGTAGGACATATAGGTTGTCACAAATTTAAGCGCCACCATTACGATCTCTAAAACGGTATGAGATACGGGGTTGGTTAAATGAGGGTAAAGTTGCGCATTTTTGGGCTTAACAATATTCCGATATAAAAATTTCCAGCCCTTTCGGAATTACTCGGAAAAAAATATTGCGAAAGAGTTTTTATTTTTTCTATATATATATATATATATACATATTTATATTTGAACAGATATTTTAAAACAAACGACACATTATTGCTGCCACTTTTTCCGACGTTTCGTCTTTGAGCCGTCATCATCAAGTTTGCTTTTTTTAATTGGCGGCATATTTAGTTTTTTATCTAAATACACTCGTATTTTAATTCTATACCTAGCACCATATCACACTTTACATTTATGCGATGTTTCGAACCGAAAAACCACCTTTCACTATTTTTCCATTTAAAATTACAAATTTAAACCAAACATTCATGGAAATAAAAAAAAGTTTTTTTTTAAATATTTAACACACCGTAGTTCAAAAACCAAGATGTTTAGGACATATGTTTATATGAAGTTTTTTTCTTATTTTCTGTTGTAGAATCGCCCCGTAAAGTTTGTCGGTTGAGTTACTGGACACCCTGTATGTATGTAGGTAATTTAATTGAAATTGATGAAAACTTTGATAACTGACTAAAGAGTACCTTATTTTTTAAGTTTTTGATTGTTTATAGAATGGCGCCCTCAGCTTTGCGATATCTGTCAAAATAAAAAAGTTATGATGTAAATAAATTTTAAGTTTTAGGTAAAGAGCCATCTGGCGGTATTTAAAAAAAGTACTTTTGTCTTAAAATTTTAGAATCTTCAAAGCTCGATTTGTGTGCCAAATATCAACTGGATTGGTTAAAAAATAAATGCAATATGGCGAAAAAATTAAAATAAAAATGGAACTTTGACGGCTTGTAACTCGAAAACGAATGGTATTTTGAAAAAAAAATTATATGAAGCTCTACACTTATTTTGTCAAGTAGAATCACCCCCTTAAGTTTCGTGATTGATTTTTGAATCACCCTGTATATTAAAATAAAGCAGTTAATTTAATTAAACGCCCTTATTAACTTTCCTGTGGCCTGTCATAAAAAAATGGACGCATACTTACCTGCTGGCGAAAATTTTCCCGAACGTTTGAGAGAAAATCATAATTTTTAGTGACGAAATAGAATGAGGTTTTTTGGTTCGAAACGTCGCATAAATGTAAGGTGTGGTATGTCGTTGGATTTAGAATTAATATATGGTTTATTAAAGTAAAAACCAAATATTCCGTCAATTTTAAAAAATAAAGTTGATGACAGTGGTGGCTTAAAGACAAAACGTCGTTTAAATTTAATGACATCATCTAACCAGAACGGCTGTAAATTTTTAAAACAAAATATTGTTAAGCATGAAAATCGCAACTTTGCCCTAATTTAACCAACGCTCTATCTTTTACCGTTTCCGAAATCCTATTGGTGGTCCACGAATTTGTAACAGCCTGTATAGCAAATAATAATGGTAGGTTAAAGTTATAGCTTGCCCTTTTCTTAACATTTTCTTTTTTATTGTCTTAATAACCTAATTCTTAGAAAAGATATGACCTTTTGAATAAAAGTATTTTTACAAAGTGCATGGAAAAAATCCAGCATTACCTTGTGAAAACCAGAAATTATTATCCTAAGCTAGTATCAGTAGAACAAAGCGAGTTTTATTGGAATTGGAATTTCTACCATTTGTAACTTAATCTACATATGAAGATTACAGCAGTAGATATTCAGTTTGACAGACTAGGTTTTTCAACAAAACAACCTATTTTCAACTTGATCAGACCGTTTCATCACCTCAGTAATTTGGTGGTATTAAAATTCCCGCTATACACTGTGTTTCCTAACTACAAGAAAAAAAACTTTAAAGGGTAATTCTTTGTGAATTTTATAAAAAAGTTTATATGAACATATGTCCCATATGTCTAAAATATCCTTAAATCGATTTGGTTAAAATTTGGTACAACTGATTGAAGTAATAAGGCTCTTATTTACCTCTAACTAAATTGAAATTATTGTGTCCAGTGGCGTCATGGTGAAGTCAATATTATTATTGAGAATTATTGAGTGACTTTTTTGTAGTGTTTATATTTTTTCTAATTAGGCAATTAAAAATAATTACTACTTTCAAAAAACAAATTCAATAATTTTAAGTTTCTCAATCTAAAAAGTATCCAACAACATAACACAAAAATAAAAAATAGAGAATTTTGTCCGTCTGTTTTTGACACAACTGCTGGCCGAAATAGTCATTTTTTTATATTTTCAATCAGTGGCGTACTTGTTTTTTAATAATAATGGTTCTGGTGCCTACTAAGACGAGCCTGGACCCAATAATTTAAATCAAGTTAAGGCTACATAGATACGCGCATAATTACTTAAACTAATTTTTCTTAATTTCAACCAAATTGTTTTAATAATATTTAAAATATAAAAACCCTTAACAGCTTCATGGTCTCGACACAAATTATCAGAATACCCAGATGCGAAACTAAGCGTGTTCGTTGAAATCTCTCACCACTATGGTCCCTCCCACTGCGTGGTGGATATACACCCCACGATTTAGTATGTGACCCAAAGCTCATCTAGGTGTCAGTTAGTCCCATATTTTTGTTGGTATAGAACGTGAGCATAAGTTAGTTAATTGGGTTTAGTTGTTTGTAAACGTTAATAGAGCCTTCTTAATTTTTTTATCGTTTAATATGGGATATAAATGTGATATTTTTTAGTTATTTTTAATTAGTCCGTACATGTTGATGTGCAGGTTATAGATAATATCGGGCACATCAATATTCACATAGTCATAATACTTTTTAATATAAAAATGCATTAAAAGTATATTCTTGATGTAGTAACTTCTATTTACAAAAAATATGTGGATAATTATTAAGGATGGTTTTTCTATAATGAAAACATATTTTTTAGCGCAAAGGTCTGGCTTGGAAAAAATCTGATGAATTATAAATTGTGCCGGATCATTTTGAAAATAAATTTATTTCTATCTTGTCATACGCAATAAAACGTCTATTTAACACTACCGTGCCGCTAATATTTTTCAAGCCATTATCATCAAAATATACAGACAATTCTAAGAACCTTCTGAAGAAATTACTATTTTATTAGGTAAATATTAAATAAATCTTAAAAAAGTATAGTATAAATATTAATACAAAGTTTTTACAAAATACTTAAACATGTTTATAAATGTATTGATATAAATCAGTATGTGCCTAAAGGAAGGAACATATTTTTTTATTTATAGCTCCACTGATTTTTAAAAGGCTATATTTTAAATAAAAAATATTTTGTGTTTTCTTAGCATTTAAAAAAATAACATACTCTTATTTCTATGGCAACATCTGCATTGCTTTAAAAGATTGCGTCGCGTCGATATTTCTTTAGAAACTTTTGTGACTCTGCTTTCAATTATTCTGTTTCAATCTCTAGTTACATAAAACTTTTTAATAAACAATTAAGCTAGCAAAACGGAATACCTTTAATTAATTTAATAGTTAGCAGTTTTTAGACAACGTTTTTTTTTATATGACGTTTTGCTAAACAGTCTAAACCCCCATTAGTTTAATCGTTTCTTAAAATGTGTTGTGCAACCAGGTATAGACATTTTATTACAAATTGATCTAAACGTGACATCTACTAACAATATTTTACCTTTCAAAGCATAGCTAAAATTTTTAGTTTGTAATATTTTTTTAATAAAGAAATATTTAAATTTTCAATTAGTGTATTATTCTTTTGTCCCGTTTTCCCCACATAAAGAAAGCTGCATAAATAATTACTATAAAAGTCTATCTCTCCTTAGCGCCTTGGTGCGGTTTAACCTTTTACAATTTAAATTATTACGATCCATGCATTGGTGCAGATTTTCCATTTATTCTTTCTCAATGTCATAGAAACAAGTAAGCGTATTTCGCCGCACTTTCGCATCTGGATATTCTGATAATTTGTGGTCTCGAGGTTTTATAATTAAAATATTAGTTCTTGGCAAATTATTATACATTCAACTATTTTCCAAGCAAAATCTTGCTCAAAATATGTTGGATAGTTTAATTCATCATTAAATTTATACGTCTTGTAATATAATATATGATTATATATACAGACTGTCCACGGATGGGGTTAACAAGAGGACAAATGAAACAAAAATTTTATTTTTCAAAAACAAAATCATTCTTCATAAAAAATTTTGCTTGTAAAAAAATAGGATTTAAAAAGTTTTTGTAAATGTTGATTTTGTATACAGGGTTCGCAAAAACTTAAAAAACGTGTTTTTTTTCAAGAGTAAACTACCATAATTTTTCAATTTTAAGCAAAATGTCATTAGGAAAATTTATTTAGAATCATGTTTGCAATAGATAAAAACAATAATACAAAATTTAATCAAACTCCATAGTTTGGCGGGAATTTCTTGATTACATTTATTTACAGCTGAAAAATTGTGTTGTGTAGGAATTTGGAGAAAGCAGGTGTCTGAAAAGAAACTTATAAATTATTTTAGGTCATTTGAATAAAAAAATTAAAATAATAAATTTTTGATAACTTCAAAATCAGTTTTATGAAACTTTTTGATACCCCTGTAACATTAATAAAGTAACATTAATAAAGTTATTCAAAATGCTATTCTATACATTTTCTAAATGATATTTTGCCTAAAAATGAAAAATAAAGGTAGTTTACTCTTAAACTAAAATGTTTTTTAAGTTTTTGGGAACCTGTTTTTGGGTCTGTATACAAAGATCAACATTTTCTCTTCATAAATCATACTTTTTCCACGCAAATTTTTTGTGAAGAATGACTTTTTTGAAAAATGCAATTTATGGTCCATTTGTCCCCTTGTTAACCATATCCGTGGAGAGTCTGTACATACAAAGTGGCCATTTGAAAAGAAACAGAGCTAATTTTAGACACTCCAGGTCATTTAAGGAAAAACGCTCGGACCCGTTGATTTTTTATTTTAGGGGGAAACATTTTTTGCCACTTTCATCTCCAGAATCACTCATCACTGCTGAACGGTCTAGCTGAGGTAAGGCTCACCCCCAAAATTTTAAATGGAAAGAGGGGTCGAGTGATGCCTTATTTTAAAGGTCTCTTGACACTGATTACAACTACCAGGTTTAAGGTGTCTGCACTTATTTCCATTGAAGATATGCTCTATATTGGTTAGGCGGATTCATTTATTGGATGGTCTTTTTGTTGGCTACATGTTGTCAAGTTAAAAATAAAGTTAAAAATCAAAATAAAATTAACCAATATTTAAATTAGAAATGATCAAAGTTTTATGCTTTTAATATCCCAAACTGAAAATAGTTTATGTCACTCATGACATGTCAAACTATATTCAGTTTGCGTGATTAAAAAGCATAAAAGTTTGATCATTTTTAATTTAAATATTAGGTAATTTTTTATTTTTATTTTTAACTTGACAACAGTGGCAGAATTGCCACTGAAACGTCGTTTTTAATTAGAATTTTTGGGTTTTTGGGGGTTTTTCTTTTACTTTGTTTCAGGCGACCAGCCAGTTCATAACGGTTAATAGGTCTGAACAGGGTCAGCTCGTTTACCCGGGACCAGGACCGAAGCGGTCCCATTCTTTCCAGGCGTGTGCCCAACTTATTTTCATTGATATATCAGTTTGTCAGTTTTGATTTTTATTTTTTTAAAGTATAATATTAAATAACCAGAAAGAGCAAGCTACTTTAAACCAAGGGGATATGATAAGGGTTAAACAATCCTCAAAATGAGATATTAATCGAGGGTGTGACTCAACCCTAAAATTTAAGGGTGAATCACACCCTCGTCAGAACGATGAATTGATATGAAATTATGAAGGTCGTTTAACCCTTATTGTATCCTCTGAGTTTAAACAAGTTTGCTCTTGCAGGTAATTTAATATTATACATTGAAAATATAAAAATCTAAATTTTGACTAGCTGTCATATCAACAGAAATCATTTCAGAGACTTCAAACTTGGCAGTTGTAATCAGGGTTAGAAGACCTTCAAAAAAGGTATTACTAAAACCCTATTTTCATTTAAAACTTTGGGGGTGAGTCTCACCCCTAGATGGTTGCAGTACAGGAGGTGAAAGTAACAAAAAATGTTTACCTCTAAAATTAAAAATTGACGGGTCCAAGAGTTTTTCTTTAAATGACCTAGAGTGCTCAAAATTACCTATGTTTCGTTTTCAAATGGCCACCCTGTATAAGTAAATAATACTACTAACTAGACTTTGACCGCTATAAATTGATAATGAATACCTAGTAAGTAACTCCGGATACTGTAGTTTTAAACCAATAAAATACATTTTTTATTGTGGTAACTGGGGTTACTGACTTTTAAAAGCAATGAAATACATTTTTTGTTTAGGTGGTTTTCTCAATCTAAAGTGAATAGAGTATAGTTATTATAAACTTACCTTGTTTGAAGAATTAACAATTTCAGCTGGTGATTTCTTGCTTCCATCAGACTTTTTCTTAGCTGTTGGACTTTGCAGACTATAATTGTATTTAAAATTTTTCCCATTTGGTATTACCAACTGTCTAGTTGCTGCTCTTTTAAGTCCCAAACGAATTAGAGTAAGTAAATCACACTCAGGGTTCTCAACAACTGTGTGTGATTGATGTATATATTTTTCGATTGCTTTAAGGCTAGAACCATCACGTTCACCAAGCTCTCTTACTGCTTTGGTAACAACTTTGCTTAGATCTATCCCTTTTTGGAGCTTAAGAGTGCGATTTTGTTGCAAACCTCCAGGGTCTTTATAAGAACTTTGTCCTTTATTAAATACTTTTAAAATAACTCCTTCTTTCACAGCTACTTCAAGATGTTCAGCTACAACCTCTTCATGATAGTTATGGTGAAGTCTTATAGCATGGCAAATCCTTTCGACACTTGGGCGCTGTTTTTGAGTACGGATTTTTCGAATGGCGTCTAACATCCAGGCATTCCAGATTTCTTGACCAACATCTTCTGGTTCATTCATTATAGACTTAGGAATCTATAAAATAATATTTTTAATAAGAGAGACATACTGACATTAGTCATATATGTAAGATGGTAAAAAATAAAATATCAAAAATATATTGAAACTTAAAGTTGGGTAAAATTTAAATAATTTTTTTATAATATGAAGAAAAAACCTAACAGAAAAAAGTTAAAAAACAAAAATACTTTAGAACTTATGTAAATTAAGGGACAATAGAACAATCTGTTAGCTTCTTTTAGTAAAATATTAGTTTTTCCTAGATATGCCAACAGTTGGCTGAGTAGCTGGTATGGTATTTTTAGTATTCCATATTTTACTACTTAACACATGTACTATAAACCCTTTTGTTAAAAGAGTATTTTTTTTTAAATTAAAATTTTTATAAATTATACTGGTGAACTAGAATATTCTCAATAAACTAAATCAAACTAATAGGTACTAAATAACTTAGTTTTCTAATTTATTACAATGAAAATGATTTAAAAGAATATATATTTATATGACTAGCGAGATGACTAGGTACCTACAAATAAAATAAATAAAAAGTTAAAACATAAAAAGTAAATAATATAATAGTGTATTCATGCAACCTAATAAATTACGCATATCCGAAAATGTGAAGTTTATTTTATAAAGCACATAGGTATAATTAAATTAAACAACCTGTTTGCAAAAGACAATCCACTGGCGCAAATAAATTATCTCGTGTTTATATTTCGTCCAAACGAAAATATTGTCCCACAATAAATTAATATTTTAGTCCGCCACTGTCGAATATCAATCTCCGCCGGAAAAAGATACGGCAAAAAGCAATTTTTGGTTTTTTATTAACAGGTTATTAACAATATTAAGAATTTCAATACTGTATGGTAGTAATTTAAAGCTTAAATACAAAAAATACTTTAAAAGGAGTATAGAACGCCTAGAATTGGCGCTAAACACCGTTTACTCTATCGACACGGCATTACGAATTCCGACGGTAGCCATATTGGGGCGATTAAACAGCTATCTTTTCAAACTGATTTCAGGATAATTGCACGGTCTAAGACAAAAATAACTCATTACCTACCAATTACAGATGTATCCGAAGAGGCTAAATACAATTTCACTTTAAACACTTTTATTACAAAGACAAAATGACGCAATTTAGGGCGAGCACTTTGTCGTTTGCAACGCAACTGTAGCAAACCATCCGGCGGCAACGAGTCGTTTTTGCTTGCTGCATAAATTTACCGTTTTCACTGTTTGCAAACTAATATTTTTAGTTTTTACTTAAGACACAGAACACACTCATTTTAAAAATTATTGTTTTAAAACCTATTAATTCAAGATTTAAATTACTGATGATAATTCATTTCAATACATCACAACAAAAGGTTAATATTGTGACAAAATGGCCTGCCTAATGGGAGCGCGCGCATTTCATCATACTCGTAACGTCGCTTATGAAAATGTGCTCCGAAGCGCACGCGAAATTCGCGGTCAATATTTCATCTCTTTTTATTTAAGTTGGCTAAAAGGAGGTACCTTCATTTTATTAAAAAAGATTATGTTTTTAAAAAGGTCGAGAGATCAACACCACTTCCGTTTTGCGACCGGTGTTGAGGCGAGGCAACATGAAAATTGATCAGACCGCATGCGGATTATTATTCCGCTTTGTTTATCTTCATTCGACAATAAAAGAAGTTGTAATACACCATCACACCATGTTTACGAATTTTTGTAAATTTATATTTACAGATTTTTTTAAATTTTAGAATAAAATCCTAAATATTGTATCATTACAAAATAAATAATTTAAAATAATCAAATAAAGGCAATTAAGTAATCAAAATACATCACTTTTAAAAC
This sequence comes from Listronotus bonariensis, assembly GCA_014170235.1. Lineage (NCBI taxonomy): Eukaryota > Metazoa > Arthropoda > Insecta > Coleoptera > Curculionidae > Listronotus > Listronotus bonariensis. The sequence goes on from JACEGR010010036.1 coordinate 15,390, forward strand.
TGCGACATTGAAATTTTGTTGATATTCCCACTTAATTCCGGCTGTCTTCAATCTTTAATCGTACCACTACTGACCAAAAGATGGTGCTGTATACAAACGTTTGATGAATAACTCAAGATGGCACTAAAATCTATTTTCTGTTAGGCCACACTATGGATGGTGGAGGGGAGGATAACCATCTGAATGTATTAAAAAGTGGTAATCCACCAAAAAAATTAAGATTAATAACACGCAGAACCCCGGTTCGACAAACCACGATTGGAATTCCGAGTTTGAAAAAGAAAAAATACAATAGATAATCCGAAAAACACGGATAATACGGCTATTAATATAAAGTTAGATAAATCTTATGCAAGCAATGACCCGGGTCCTTATATAGCGTATATTGAATCGACCGAAAAAAGCGACAACAATATAGGGAAAATGTCAGATTCAAAAATTGCCAAAGAAATATTCAACCTACAACTAGACCATATCAAGAACATCACTAATAAAGGTGTTAATAGACTAGCTATCGAATTTAACAATTATATAGGTGCCAACAACTTTACCAAAAACAAACAACTGTTGGAAAAAGGTTATAAAATCTTTATTCCACAAAATTATGTTACATGCAAAGGGGTAGTAAGAAATATAGACAAATCGTTCAGTATCGAGGAATTAACGGACAATATGGACGCACCAGTAAAAATTAGTAATATCATTAGGCTTAATAGAAAAGTACTTGTAAATTCAGAACCAACTTATGAGCCCACAAATACCCTTCTAATAACATTTGAAGGAACCGTTCTTCCAAAAACAATCAAGATTTATGGCTTAATTAAAAACATAATCCCATATATTCCTCCGGTTACTCAGTGCTTCAACTGCCTAATAAGATTTGGACATACAAGAAAATTATGTAAGGGTAAAAAAAATGTTTTAACTGCGGGAGTGAAAGCGAAGACCACGAAATTCCTCAGGATAATAATACAAAAATAGGACATAAATTTACTTGTCAATCTCATTGCATCCATTGTAAAAGTCAAGAACACAAATCGAATAACAAAAATGCCCGGAATACGAAAGGCAAAAAACCATTAAAAACTTAATGACTTTCTACAACATAACCTTTCATGACGCCAACGAAAAATGCAAGAAAACATATTTAAATGGGACAAACAATAACCAGGAAATTTTCAACCTATCCGAATTCCCACCTTTAAAAGAAAAAAATAACTCACAAATGACCAACCAAAACCAGTTTGCAAATCACATACAAATCTCACAAAGACAAAGAGTAGATTTTAACTCACGCCAAGGAAGAACATTTCAACAAGTAGTTAGAAACCCCCAACTAATAAAACAAATCAAATAGATTACAACAGGAATGAACATAATCAAATGCTAATCTTCCCAAACGGAAGAACCAGACAAGAAAAACAAGAACAAAATTATGTGAAAAATACAAATAATTTTCAAAGCGCATCAGCTATGGAAACTAATACTGCCAACTTACAAAACACATTAATGCCTACGAGTGCCCTTCACCCAATGCAAAATTTAATTTCAGATATAATGTTATCGAAAAATGTCCCTGTGCATAAACTAATACAAATACAAAAATTACTCCTACTAGATGATGACCCTAGTATGACACAATCCAATGAAATGGATTTAGACTTATCACTATAATGGACAAGAAAATACCCAAAAACTTTAAAATTATTCAATGGAATATAAGGAGTGTAAACGCAAATAGAATAGACTTGATGAACATAATCTATAAAGAAAACCCAAACATCATTCTCCTAAACGAAACTTGGCTAAAAGACACTCACAATTTTCAAATAAAAAATTACAAGATAATCAGACAAGACAGGAATGATGGATATGGAGGGATAGCAACATGTATCAAGGATAATGTAAAGTTTAACTTAATCAAGAACGATCATATCAACAATCTGCAATTTATAATAATTAAAGTTGGTAACCTAAATATTATCAATGTTTATTCTAACCCCCAAAACAATTATAACAAGAACGATCTGGAAAACGGAATATACAGGACATTAGAAGGACACACTCTGTTAATGGGGGACATAAATGCCCTCCACCAAAACTTAGGTGGATCCTATACTAACAACAACGGAAAAACCTTAATAGAATTTCTAAACGACAATGACCTGATTTTGCTTAGTAACTGCCAACCCACAAGCTTTCACAATAACAATGCTAACCCCTTGGATATAACAGTTGCTGACCCCATATTGGGATCTCGGGCATCATGGACAATACTGGATGACTGTGCTAACAGTGACCACTTCCCAACTGTATGTGAAATCAACAAACTTAACGACAGAGAGATTTACTACTCAGAATTTAAAATCAAAGACTACAGAAAGGCGGATTGGAACCACTTCGTAGCGATCTGATGATAATTGAATCCATACAACTCGAAGAAGACTCTACTTACAGCCAACTTATGGAAAGCTTTAATAGAGCAACTCAAGAATCAATACCAGAGAAAAGAAAAAACATATCTAACACACTGAATAACCCATGGTGGGACGAGGAATGTTCAATAATGCTACATCGAAGAAAAAATGCTATACGTAATTTTAAAACAGACCCTAATCTCAACAATTATATACAAACAAAAAAAACCATTACAATTACAAAAAGATTCTTAAAAAGAAAGAAAAAACAAAAATTCGTTCAATTCTGTAACACATTAAATAGGAATTCAGACCCCAGCTACATATGGAATAAAGTTAAAGCCTTTGGAGGCAACAATTTCAAAGTCAGAAACAATAAAATAACCGACATTACAAGGGAAAAAATCATAGAAAAAATAGCAACCAACACAATAGACCCAAACTTCACACCACTGATACCTGTACAAGAGGAAACACCATATTTTTCTATGGAAGAACTCCTGTTAAGCTTGGAAAAAAGAAAGGCTCAGCCCCAGGAATGGACGAGGTTACATATGAAATGATAAAAAGATCCCCCAACAAAATTAAACAGATTTTACTAAATATCTACAACAAGTGTTTAGAAGGTGAACAAATTTCAGATAGTTGGAAACAATACAATATTATATGCCTGTTAAAACAGAATAAGGATCCAAACGATGAAAACGGCTATAGGGCAATTGTACTATCATCTATTATTCTCAAAATACTGGAAATTATGATTAAAAATAGGCTGGAGTCACTGTGTGAATGTGGACAGGTGGAAAACCTAGAACACATATTTCTAGAATGTCCTATCAATAGAATCCCCTCCTATTGTATGTATACAGAACTCGGGAAAATTTACACAAATTTTCCCTTTAACTGGACAACAGTCCTGTCAAACATCAATAAAAAATCTATAAATATAATCGAAAAATTCATTAACTATAACAAACTCAAAATATATAATTTATAAAAAAAATATATAGACAATAACCAAAATAAAACAACAGCTATTTTTTCTTTTTGGATAGTATAAGACTCTTAAATCACCAACAACCCTTCTATTCCGTAGGAACCTAACTGTGTCGTCAACCTTTGTTGTGAGTGTCCACTATACTAACAAGCCCCCTCAGAAATAATAATAATAAAAAAAAGTACAATAAGTATTAACACATTCGCGGACAGTTTAAGACTGCGAAGCGCACCCAGAAAATCAGTTTTTGTTTTTTTAATTATTGATAGAAAAACAAACTTTTAAGTATCAAACTAGTATATTAAAGTAACACAGAGGCACAAAAATATATTTTTGGAGTTTTTTTATTGACGGTTATAGCCGTCATTTGTATTAGCAGTTTCTTTTTAAATTGAAATTTGTAAATGACGGCTATAACTGTCTTATAATAGAAAATACCAAACAAAGAACCAAATAATAAGTGTCATATATATAAACAATTTACACATAAAATGAAGCATTCTTCTATTTCTTGTAGAAGACCTGTTAGAGAGGCATAGATTCTTTCCATAATTATTAGTGGATTCTACTAGCAAATCAAGAATATCATCAGAGAATTTTTTTTAAATACGTCAATATGTGAGAATGTTTCATCAATATTCTTTGGTCCAGATCTCATAGAATCAAAAAAAAATTTTAATAGGTTTTAAATCTTCATATCACAAGTCTGGGCTCTCAACGTCCTCCTTTTCGGTGTCCCGGATGTTGCTGCTGTTTTCAATCTCGTTATCTTCACTTTCGTCGTTTCTATCGTCTTCAAAACTTGGAATATAGTCTGGATCTCCGCTAAATTCCCCAGTATAGTCACGAAACTGCTCGGGCTCCGAGTCTGAACTTTCTTCGAAAATTTTATTATCTTCTTCGTCACTGTCCGTTTCGGCAAAAGTTGGTGCATTTTTTTAAATGCTCTTGTTCTTTTTCATAGGAGCCCATTGTCTAAAAATAAAATAGAATAAATAAATTTAAAAAAATAGTAAATGACCAATAAAATCGTCTAAAAAGCAATACAAATTTTAAGTGAAATATACTGACAGAATGTAAAATCAAATATCAAACTAAAAAACTAAATACTTACATTCTATTGCAAGTTTTTTAACAAAATCACTAAAAATATAACGCTCCAACATAAAACACGTGTTACTGCATTCACAGTTTATAACGCACTAACGAGGTTTCAGTATAAATCATGACGGTAATAACCGTCATAACAATGTTCTATCCAACTTGCTTAATATTGACCACCTAAAGAGATATTTGCCCGCAAATGGACAATTTTTAACTTAAGCTGTACTGGTATAGGACAGTTGATTTTTACCGTCACGTACTCTAATGTACTTGATGACTGCTCGAGCCGTCGTTCTCTCTATAGAGTATATATGGATGACGGCTTAAACCGTCATTACCTACGAAGGAGAAGCAAAATTGACGGCTATAGCCGTACTGTCCGCGAATGTGTTAACAATTAAAAAGTGAAAAGCTCGGGAGCCACCAGGGGCACAGGCCCGACCTACTGGAGACTCCTACCCAGAATACAACCCCCTCTGGACACAGAGGGACGTACTGGCAATTGGACCCTCGGGGACCTAAGCCACAAACAAAGCAACAACAACAACAAGTGGTAATCCGAAAGATGCAAATTGGGATGGCGCCACAGTCGCTAGTGGAGAGATTTTAAAAACCGCGCCATGCGGCCATATAAATTCAAATCGGTATCGACGTTTTTCACGAGTTGTAGGTTATATCAAATTTTGGAAATTTTTCAGAGGTTATATTTACTTTTGAATAATTATGATTATTTGATTAAAGAATGGCAGATTACTTCGAAAAATAGCAAGTGATAAAATTAATAAGGCTGTAAAGAGTATGTCTGATGCTAAAAAACCCAATATTGAAAGAGGGTTAAGTTCCTTGAAGATAAAATTATTTTGTGGAAAATTTCAGCAAATAATTGATCAATTATCATCTTTCACTCATCAGTTTATTACAGAAAAGGTTAAAATCGTAGAACCGTGTGATTGATTCTCAGGTTTTGGCAAGAATCGTAAGAAAAGTTCGATTATTATTATCACCGATCAACACGTTTTCGGAGTCTAACTTCGGTAATTTTCTAGAAAATGGGAGCAACTCCGATTTTGACGAAATTTGGTATACGGGGGTTTTGGGGCGCTGATCACGAATCTGAAAGAATTATTTGGCGGAAACATTTCTTTCTCGAGATATCCATCATCAAAGTTCAAATTTGAACTAAGCTTATTTTCACTATATTCCCCCTTCTTTTTGCACACAATTCTTGATTTAAAGCTAAAGTGTCACACAATATTTGATTTTCACCTTTTAAAACCCCGTTTTTCTACGTTTTTACATTATTTTTGCATTAAACTGCATAGCTATACTTTGAATCATTTTAATCCCAGTTTGCCATGAAGCCCTATGTGTATGTATGGTTGCCGGATTATCAAAGAAAAGCCACGCAATTTAATTCAAAAATAATGTAAAAACGTAGAAATCGGGGTTTTAAAAGGTGAAAATCAAATTTGTGTGACACTTTAGCTTTAAATCAAGAATTGTGTGCAAAAAGAAGGGGGAATATAGTGAAAATAAGGTTAGTTCAAATTTGAACTTTGATGATGGGTATCTCGAGAACGAAACGTTTCCGCCAAATAATTCTTTCAGATTCGTGATCAGCGCCCCAAAAACCCCCGTATACCAAATTTCGTCAAAATCGGAGTTGCTCCCATTTTCTAGAAAATT
>JACEGR010010037.1:0-21591 GCA_014170235.1 Listronotus bonariensis
TAAGCAGGCTATAATGAACCCATCCAACCACAATACTGATATCAATGTAAGATACATCAAAAACAACACAGCCTGAGCACACAACAACAACCCCTCAACAAACCATCACAAATAAAACAAACTAATAGAATCATCTTATGATCATATGAACTGATCAGAACAATATGATGAACAATCAAACAATCATGTAACACCGTGCTGAAATACAGTAAGACGTATGGTGCCATATCCTAAAACATGAGATAATTTATAACATCAACATCCTCCTTACTTTTCTAACACTGCTGATAGAATCAATCGTTTTTCTCTTATCTTACTGAACAGCCACACTGCTGCTGATATACCTACATCACTCCACACACACACACACACAGTGGAATATTAGCCCTGCATCTGACTAGAAAAAAGCGAACATTAAGACGCGGTGCACCAGCCTGCAGCCGTAGGGGAAAAACATTAAATATATATGAGTTTTTCCCTCAAATTCTTTTCCTGAATAGAGCTGTTATTTTACTGTGGCAAAGGTATTTTACGCCCGCGGTGCCTAGCAGCTGCCCATGAGTCGCTAAACAATTTCAAGCTGTAGGCAGAGGTGCAAATAATATTTTTCTTCTTAGATGCACGATAGAATGATTCTAGTTGTTCAAAGTGCATGCATTTTGCTGTACATATATTATTTATAAATAGACATACGATTTTACCGAGTTAGACACGAGGCTTTTTTTTGAAAGTCTGCCATCATTAGTTCCCAGCATTTTCTGTCGAATACATCTTTGCTTCATTTATTTAACTTATTTTTTTCATAAAATTATAGCCTACTATATCAATTTGGTAATCCAAAGGCCACAGCGAGACTGAGCAGCCACCTGTGGAAAAACCTGTAAAAAATGTAAAGAAGGCTATGTCAGCCCAATATTAAGTGCTCAATTTAGCAATCAATCAAGAACTGAAGCGCAAATAGAAGCCGAGAGAAATAATGAATTCGTAAGTTTAGCCAGGGTTTTTCGTCTCGATTTTTATTTAACATCTTAAAGAATCCATTTGATGCGTCCTAGATCTCCGCACTGACATGCCCAAAAACTGCATACAAATTCCTCATTGAAAGATGCGGTCGGCCTGTAACAATGCCTGGGGTGGCCTTGTTAACGTGCACTACTGACCTTTGATCATCTGATTTATCTACCAACAGTCTGATCCAAAGGCCAGCTAAAAATGCTCTTCTGACAAATATCGATAAACCACAGTTTCTTTTTCATCTGCCTAGTCTAGCGAGCGCCTTGTGACAGTTTCAGCGCAGCCTTAGCCAAAGTACAAACAGGCAGAAAATTATGCTTGCTCCTAACAGCAAACCACATATTAAAATGATATTAAGCTTTCAGCTGCAGAGCATTAGTTCTTTCACTTGGTCGCAGCATGTTGGTAAATATTTTTTTACTGTTGAGAATTTTGAACACACTTGGCCACATTTTTAATAGTTAGTTAAGCAAAATTTCTCACCCCAACAAATTAAAATAATGTAATAAAATTACACACCAACATTACTCTGATACAGTCTCGCACGTAATTTTCGTGTCCCAGATGGTTACATCTTCTCGATTTTTACAGTAAGTGATTTTGCATCACCCAGCCGTGGCAGGGCTACTCAAAACTCGTCCGATCAACTTCCTCATTAGCTGCCGCAAGACGCCGTCAACACTCTTTTCCGATAGAGGTTGTTGTTGTTTGCTTCCAACTGGCACAAACCGAAGTATCGCTATGAAATGGGTCTCGCGGCGATATAATACTGTTTGTGAGATGTGTCACTATACTTAGTAAGAAGAAATCAGTAGGCCCGAATAGCACCAGCAAATATTGGAACTCTAAACAACTACTAAGTCCAAAAAAAAATAACTATGTAAATGGGTTTGTTCGTAGAGCTGTCTGTCAGAAACTATCAAAAATCGTCAGACGCAAGCGCTTTTTGTTAAAACCGCTCGAAGAGATAAAAAGAAATCCCAAATTGCTGGTCAAAAGTCCCCTCTTCGCAAACGTCCAATTTTTTGTTGTGAACTACCTAGTTTCTAACCGTCAAAATAATCTGCAAATTTTGTCAAAATTTTTAGTTGGAGACATGCTCAGTGATCATTACTGTTATTTCCTATTATTTTACATGTTTGTTCGTTAGTAGTTGTTTAGAAGTTTAACATTTTAGCCAGATTAAGTGTGTTTTCAGTCTTCGGTTTTACAAAATATTTTAATTATTTTAATATTTACATATTTTTACACAAGGTTAGGCTATTTATACTGGGAATAGGTTGCGACACATTCTCAACTTTTAGGCGGTTCTAGGTCGGGGACGCAAAACTGATCTCGATGGATTGCCAATGTTATTACCTGCGCGAAACAAAAGTTACATTTCATAAGCGAAAAAACCGGTTTGTGCGCAAGCCAGATAAGGTAAACGCACCCGGCACCAAACAAACTATCCGCATTATAGGAAAGTATTTGTTGACGGCGTCCTGGTTTTCTGTTCGAAGTACGGTAGCTAATGAGCGTTACGGTCGGACCGCGGACGAAGGGTACGAGGTGCCGGTGTTTGTATTTTGCCACGGCTTTTAAGTGCGCATGTTCGTCCACCCACTGCGCAAGGTCGTAAAAATCCGAAAAATGCTTCTTACCACTGCGGATCTAAATGTAGGTTATCTATGGGACGCAAAGAAGGGCACCCCACGGAGAACAGTTGGCAAGACTGGGTAAAATCAAAGCCAATGATTAATCCAGTGGCGTCTTGAATTTGCGCATTTTATTTTGCATTGTTTTGAAAGTGATATTTGTTGAAAAATTTAATTCCAAATGTTTTTTATTTAAAGTGAAAGAATTTACAACTTAATAATAATTAAAATGTGGCTAGGTGGCGCTGGTCTTGTTGGCATTTTACGTCATGCCGTTCGCAGAGGTAAAAATTCCTAACTTATTAGAAAAATATTTTTAACCAAGCATGTGCATTAGAAAATTGAAAATTTGTTGGAAATTTTGCTCTACGAACAAAGCTAATATTTATCATTTAATATGTGATTTTTTGTAATTTTGGGTAAATAATAATTTTTTAATATTCCAATACTTTTTAGCTCCAAAGTGGCAAAAGCATAGAAAGATAATATTGCCATCCTTCAATCAAAAGATACTCGATTCATTCGTAGATGTTTTTGTAGAAAAAACTATGGTTTTATCCGATATTTTATCCAAGAAAGGTGGAAAAGAATTTGATATTTATCAGACATTTTTTAGCTGTACTTTGGATCAATTTATTGGTAAGATAAATCAAATTAGTCAAAGATCCGAATGGAAAGTGACTTTTACCCATCTGTGCATTTAATAAAAATCATTTTTAGGTAATTATTTACAAACCGGCCGCATCGCCGATTTCAATGAAATTTGGTATACGGGGGTTTTTGGGGCGCTAATTACGAATCTGAAGTCGGACACGTATCGTTCTTAAGATATTCATCATCAGACTTGAAAACCACAACAAACCTGAATTCATTATTTCTTTCCTTCTATTTGCACTCAATTCTTGATTGAGTTGCTAAATTGGTACTTAATATTTAATTTTGGCCTCTTAAAATCCCATTTTACCATTTATTTTACCCGTTTTTTCCATAAAATTGCAAAGCTTCACTTTCAATCATTTCGATCGCAGTAGCCTTGGAGCCACCAAGGTTTCTGCGAATGTAAGTAAGGATTTACAGTTTTATAGAAAAAATTAGTAAAATAAATAAAAAAACAAAATGTGTTCGACTAGAAATTCTTTTAGATTCGTAATCAGCGACCCAAAAAACCCTCGTATACCAAATTTCATTAAAATCGGCTATGCGTCTGGTTTGTAAATTACCCTATTTTATATTAAATATAATATTTAAACAAATGCATGCACATTGAATTGCCCAAAAATGTGGTCAAGGCTATCATTAAATAAGAAGAAAAATATTATTTGCACCTCTGGAGTAAAGCACCTTTACTCCCACAGCTGATTGTTGCACTTGCGGAGCTCGGGCAACAACTTTAAGCCGCGGGCGTAAAAATGCTATTTTACGCCCTTGGTACAAAAATAACCATTTCTAATAGGAAAATTGTAGGGAAAAAATATATATATTTAATGTTTTTTCCCTACGGCCAATACGAACTGAGATGCCGCGTGCTAATGATTCACTTTTTTCGTCAAATGCAAAATTTAATACATCCAATGTCAAATAACGGCAAAATGCATATTTTAAGGAAACATATAGAATCTTTTTAAAGTAAAATCAAATCTTTTTGTTTTTTTTTATATAATAAATCTTTGTAGACCAGGTCGTATGGGCGCCAATGTATCAAAAATTATTTTTATGGAATTTTTTTGCAGAATCATGTTCAGAATATAACGCTGCCCACAGACGCTCAGGTGTACCCCGGTTACCCACGGTAGACCTGTAGCGTTTTTATTCAGGTAGACCTGAGACCTGAGCGTGTGTGGGCAATCAGGTATAACTGTACAGTTTTAACTGCACAGTTTTTTTTCTCCGGTCGGCCGGAACACTACTCGGGTAGACCTGAGACCTGAGCGTGTGTGGGGCAAATAGGTTTAACTGCACAGTTTTTTTCCTTCGGTCGGCCGTAAACAGATTTCTTTTTAATGAATAATAAAGTTTAGCAGGTAAAGGATATAATAATTAAAAATTATATAATTTAAATAAATGTTTAGGTCAAATGACAAATACGGTATTGCTGTGCCACAATATATGTAAATAGTTTCGTTTTATTTTATTGTTTTTTTATGTATTTTTTTAAGAATAAAATATTTCTTATCGAGGCCTTTAAATACTTTCCTTCTTTGATAAAATGTATTATACAGGGTATACACCGCTGCCGCTACAGAGATGGTTAAATGGGAAAAGAACTGTATTTTTAGTGCTTAGTTTAAATCGCTTTTTATTTCGTTCAAAATAATTATGGCTTACTAGATGTTTCCAAAAACCGTTTTGTCCACATTTTTTCTTTCGTAGCTCAGTTAATATTTGAAACAAAAAAAAGTGTAAATAGGGAACTTGTAGATAACTAACTATCTTAAAAATTTATTTGATAACAGGAAAAGGCCAATCATTAATCCGCAGTATCTCCTTGGTCTGTTCGTTATAATAAAACTAATTGATTTGGTTTTTAAAACTTACAATTTTTCCTTCTCCAATGTTATTTAATAAAATGCGTAATTTTTGAGTAATTCGAGAAAAACCCAATAAAAATGTCAATTTTTTATTTTAGAAAATGTTTTTTTTTTAATCGAAAATATTTTAAAAATATAAGTTTTACAACAAAGGTGTCGACTTTCTTAAATATTTTTCTCAAAACTTACAACGAAATGCTTATTAAAATACATTGTAAACGAAAAAAATCCTTTTTTAGAGACTGCACTTGGCCTAAAATTAGATCTTCAAGGAAAAAATTTGGAGTTTGAATATGCATTTGACAGGTAAGTTTTAATATGGAGTGGTAAAAAATGCGTATACTTTTAGTTAATGTTTCAGTATGGCTAATTATTGGTAAATTTACTTATTCAAAACTTACAGTTTAGCTTTAAATCGTTCTATCTTAACTCACATTTAATATTAAATGCTCTTTTAAAACTTAAGTTTTGTGAAAAAATAAACATATAATATTTGTTTTTAGGTTACTTAAAATGGCATTCATTAAATCTTTTTTTCTGTGGAACCACTTTAGCATTGTTTGGAAACTCTTAGGACATGACAGAAGAGTTCAAAAATATCTTAAAGTGCTAAATGACCAGACAGATTTTGTAAGTATCTTAAGCCGCGTTCAGACTTGCATCAACTCCCCGTGCCGCTTCACGCCGCATACCCCTCCCATAGCGCGGACGTGGATATGGACGAAATTCACGTCAAATTTCCGTGAGGTTGGCAAATCATACTCTGGGCTAATAAAGTGTGGGTAATTAGAAAAATTATAATTAAAACTTTTGACATAAATACCATCATTTTTTTATTGATATAAATGAAAAATGTATAGTATGTAGATAATGCCATAACACAGTGGGCTACCTTTTTCTTCAACAGAGCTAACTAACTTGTCAATCATTAGGCCATATTATCATAACCTAAGGATATTTAAATTGTCCTACGGACAACAATTCAGTTGTACAAGTGACTGACTTTTCAAGAGACTAATTGAAGGATGTCCGGTTCAAACAGGCTAAGTGCCAAATTTAAAGAACAGAGATATTTAAGAAAAACGAAATGTTGAAGGGTTATTATCAAAAGGGTAAAACGTAAGTAAAGCCTTGTTTCAAAATGTTATGCGAAAAATTTGTAATGTAAAAAAAAAAGGAAATAAGCAAACAAGAAACATGCTAAGTGCCACAATAAAAAAAACTTCTAAGCGAAAAAAACCGTTTAATTCCAAACTTATTTATTAAAATAAACATGTAGGTACTAAAACTTAAAATACTATAATATCGGCCGAACATGATTTAAACTCATTTGCTAGCTTACGGTAATAGTCTTTATGATCTTTGTTTTCAAGAAAATCGATCATATAGCGTAATGATTTTTTATTGTTGTCCGATATTTTGTTTTCTGGAGGTAAAAGGTTAAGAACTGTTTCGTTTACGTCCTGTGTGGTTTTGTTTTTCTTTAAAATTAGTACTTCCGTCTAACTTTCAACTTCACTGTATGCATATTTTACCTTTGTCACTCCAGGATCTTTCTTATCAATGCAGATCATGACTGCTTTACTAATATTAAGTTTTTTAGTATTAATAAGATTTTCCGCAATCTCTTTAAGATCCCTAAATCCAGACGACTCCATATCGATAATCTGTAAGGGAAGTGATCGTTTAGGTTCTTCTTTTTTCGGCAGAGTTTTATTTTTTCACAGTTTTATATTCTAATCCAGAAATTTTTATTTTTTTTTTGTTTATTTTTATATCAATCTATTTTTTTTTGGTTTTTATCTTAAAAACGTCAATCACATGTACTAATAAGTTAACAAACACGCCCTAATTAACGAAAAACGCCTGTTTATTTCGGTTGGTGGCACTTAGCTTGTTTGTACCGAAATAAGACATGTCATTTGTAGGTTCCCCCACTTACCAATGAATTGTATTACTATACGCCGCAAGCTTGGCACTTGGCATTTTGTGAGTACACTTACGATGGCACTTAAAAGGTTTTTATGAAAAAATTAAAAATAACTAAAATGGCACTTAGCCTGTTTGAACCGGACACCTTTTAATTGTCCAACGGACATTTTTTAAACTTTATAATCCGATAGAATATAGTTATTTTTTACGTTTCTTAGAATCTTAAACTTTAAAAGGCTGTTCCTAGAACGTTTTCGGTACTATAAAAAACGTTTCGTAAACGTACAAAAACAAACGTTTGAATGTTTTATAAACGTTAATAAAACCAACTTGTGTTATAAGGGGTAAAGCCAGTCACTTTTTTGTGCGGGGAAAGTAAAAATATTTTTAAATATATCAAAAATTAATATCAAGAAAAAATTTTTAAAATAAAAATAACTCCTAAATATGCAAACTCATATATTTGCATTTTTTTTGTACATTTGTACAGGGTGGCGCCTTTTCGTTGACCTTGCAGGGTATAGCGAAAACTAAAAAATTTACAATTACAACTTTTAAATAAAAGTCAATGGAAAAATTTAGCTACGCCACTGAATTTTACGTAAAAATCCCTAAAACTTTTCTATTTACATTTTTATTCTTTCTCTAATATCAAGCGAGTTACAAGTGCCTGGCCAAATAAGCAAAATTTGAAAAATACTCTGTATCTTTATAACGAATCAAGTTAGCCATGGTTTGCTTTTACCATTGAATTTGTTTAATAAAAGTTAAAATCGAGATTGCGCAATTAGATTTGTTCTATCTCTTTTAGGTTTCAATATACTCTGCAAGGTCAACGAAAAGGCGCCACCCTGTACATATTTAAAAATAAGGGTACTTTCCTCTTAAACAAAATTATATTTTTTGGGATACTTCGTACACTATTGAAAAAAATATTTAATAATTGCATTTTAAGCTTAAGATTTTTTTCGTAAAAAAATACAATATTTAGAGAACTTACGCGGACACACATATCTATTAAAAAAAGTCAATCTTTACCAAAAAAACACAGCATATTTTTTTCCTAATAAGTAGTGTAAACATAAATTAATTTTTAAAATTAAAGGTATTTAAAGAGAAGCGTTTTTTAGTAATATGAAGTAATGGATACTTTTGTTGGGGATTTAGATTTTGGGTCCTAGTCGAATTGACTAAAAATTTAAAATGTTGCAGTTTTCGAATTTCTAAATCGAAGTTATCATTGGTCCAATGTGATCCCATCATTAGTTTACAAGATATACAGTGATTATCAAAAAGGTGAACACAAATGGAAAAAAAATTGAAATTATTTAATCATTTATGACATACGGCGCATGGACGTTGGTTGGGGGTATAATTAACAAAAAGTATGTAACAGTGCAGTTTGCGAATTTAATTTCAACGACTTTCTTAGCATATATTACATTTTATTTGGTACCCCTAGCGCCGTCTAGTGCGCAGTGACTTAATTATCGCAAACTAAGCTAAAAGGTTCCTGTGACCTAGAACCCCCGTGAGTACGACAAACGTTTCATTGAGTTTTCACAGAGTGACGGTACTCTGTAAGGTGGCCTGATTCTTTTCTTCGAGCATATATCTACTAGAGGCTTCGCTAGCTGTCAGTGTTAACCTTTACAAATGAGATTTTTGTGACCGGTTAATTTTTCTTGTGGTATATGAACCTTTCTCGAGTCCATGGTTTTGAAGGAAGCAGCGACATTTCACATGTATCTTTAAATCTTTGGCCTGTGGTAACCGTCAGATTTCGAGGACCTTTCAGAGTTTTACCCGCCGAAGTGGTTCGACAAAGTGTCAGATTTTGGCCGGACATTTAGAGACTTCAAATGTCACTTTCTGTCAGACCGGAGCCACGTTTAGAAGGCAATTTTGTGATTTAATATTAATTTTGAATTATCTCTGTTAAAATCACGAATTCTTGTCCATCTTTAGCCTGAAAGGTATGTCCTTTTCTATACTTATATTTTGCGTTAGTATTTTTGCATAATTCACCTTTTTCTTGGAATGTCGAAACCTAACCTCAAAAACACGTTGTCTTTGAATTGGTTTTAATAATTTGATTTTGTTTTAGATAAGCCCGGTTCATCCTTTTTCATTCTTCTTCTTTCTTCTATGTTCCATTTTCTATCTGTTCCCTACGCTTAAGGAAGCCAGATTTTAAGTGCCTGCTTATTGTGAGGCATGCCATAACCTACCGTACGAGCTGCCCCCTCTTTATGATCTACCAGTGAATGCCACTTATCTGAATCCCGAGTTGTAGGCCCCAGCCTGTAACCAGTGAGAATCCCACACCAACATCCAGTGGACCTTTAAAGAGGATTTCAGATAAGTTGACTACACGTTTAAAACCTTTTAAGAGTACAACGTTTAATATTTATTTGTCTAAAACAACATATTGCATCCTGAACAAAAAAAACAAAGTAGTAAATTAACATCAATTTAGATACTTAAATTTTAATTTTGAATTGGTTATACTTGTTAAAGCAATGTAATAATGTTTGCAAACGTTAAGCGCTAGAGTCTCTTATGTTTTTTGTTTTCCTTTTACTAACACCCATTTTTTTAAACCAAGTGAGTTCTTAAATAAAGACCACGCATATTTTATACGTTGTCTTTTTTATTTTGTGTTGGATTCTGTTTGTTTTGTTTTAGTTTACCTAGAGGAACTATCCTTCTGTAGTTTACCACCACTATTTGTAGCTTTAGGTGGCGCCCATATATAAGCACCTTTTTTGTGGTAAACTATAATGGGAGGGCTTTCAAATCATCAAGTTAATAATTTCTGGTACTGATACTAGAGTTAAAGGAATGTTTAGGTTATTCAATCCACGACCCACGTGCCCCGACTGACATTGAGCTAGTTAGAAGGTATTTTGCCTTAAAACAAAGGCTAATTAAACATCTTTAATTAGGCAATCTTAAATGTACTCTTAGCCCAATTAAGTTACATTATAAGTAAATAAAAAAATAAAAAGTGACGTTAGTTGGCATGATATCTGAAAAATTTATTTGAAAAAAGTGTTAAGAATTTAATATTAGGTCGAGCATATATAGATCAATATAAAAATTCTAATATTCTTAAAGAAATGGGCTTTTTAATTATTAAGTGACGAACTGATTTACGGTATTATAATTTTCATATTTCCTATACCGTACTTACAGGGTTACCAATAAGATATTTTTTCCATATGTGTCCAACTCTTTAATGGTCACTGTATATCTTAGAAAGTAATCATAGGACTAAGGTTAGTGCGTGGTCCTTTATTAAGTTTTTTGTTTTTTATCAGAGACAGAGTGATTTTGCGCAGGGGAAAATAGAAGTTGATTGATCCAAATATATATTTTATTCCATCCATGGGGATTTCAATTTATATTTTTAGGTTATTAAATATTATTCTACAGGATGCGATTTTTTTAACTTACAAAGGCTATATTTTTCTAAACCCAGGCAAATATTAATAAATAAAAAAAATACCGTTTTCATAAAACATGGGGGAATATAAATGACGTATATTTCTAAACACCTTTATCAACCCCTTAAGCTGCACCCCAAGTCACTTAAACATCTTAAATAGCAACACCCCTGATGTGTCCCCTCTCTGGAAAGCTTATGAAAAATGATTTTTGTTGGTCACATAAAAGTTGGGGCAAAATGATATACTACCCTTCAATTTTAGAGAAATCATAATTTCTTATTCATAAAGAATACCAGAATATGTCCAATTAAATTAATATAAAATTAACTAAAAAAACTAATAATAAATTAAAATTATACTCCCTGCAGAGCTAACCCGCCATTAAAAGAAGTTCTGGTTAGTTCTGTTGCACAAGCGATAACAACAAAAACCAGTTACTACTTCTTTTTGCTAGACAAAATTCGTAAAAAGAACTAACCCTACTTAACCAGATTTGTTTTCATGGGGGTGGGTTAGGGATTATTATTTTTATTTATTATTAAATTTTAATTATTGTGTTATTAATTAAAATTTAAGACATTTTCTAGTATTTTTTATTAATAATAAGGTACGATTTTTCTAAAATTTAGGGGTAGTATTTCATTTTACCGCAACTTTTTTCTTACTAACAAAAACAATTTTATAAGCTATTCAGAGAGAGCCACATCAGGGGTAGTGCCATTTAAGATTTTTAAGTGACTGGGGGTGCAGCTTAAGGGGATGATAGAGGTGTTTTGAAAAATCCGTTATTTATATTCCTCCCAGGTTTTATAGAAAAGGTATTTTTTTATTGTTTGATATTTGCCTTGGTCTAGAAAATATAGCCATTGTAAGTTTAAAAACTCACCCTGTATACCACTATCACCGTCTTGTTATACTAGTGATAAACTTCACTAAACATTATTTTAATACAAACCCTGCATTTCTTTTTAATTGAAGGTAATTAAGCAAAAAATGGAGACAATGGAGGCCAAAAAATATAGAAAGTCATCATTGGTTTGCGTTGAGGAAGGTAAGTAAGTTCAATTTAGGTATAAAACTACTATCTCTATTTTAACTTCTGACATTTAAAAATTGATTCCTAGGCACTTTCAGAGACTACTTGGCAACGATCACTGATCTGAAAAATAATATGGATGCATACAGCAAAAATGACAATAACCCCTACGTGGGCACTGCGCAGTCCTCTTGTGGGCATGCCCAGAAAAAATTTACAGACTAGCGGAAAACAAACAACAGGACAGGGTTTGGAAATTTGGTATACGGGGGTTTTTTAGGGGGCTAATCACGAATCTGAAAGTTTTTTTGGAAACGTTTTGTTCTCGAGATATTCATCATTAAAGTTGAAATTCAATTCTTAGTTTCACTCTATTCGGCCTTCTTTTTACACAAAATTCTTGATATAACACTAAATTGGCATACAATATTTTATAAACATCTTTAAAACAAAACTTTTTTTAGTTATTTTACACATTTTTTGCATTAAATTCCAAATCCTTTACCCGTAAAACGCTGCAACCATTCATACACCTATGTGTATAATGGCGACATGGCGACTTGATTTAAAAGCAAACTTTTATATTAATAAAGAAAGGCTTAAAACCAATAAAAAAACATATTTTAAAAAGGACTTTTTATAGTCAAATAAAAAATTGTGTACTAATTTAGTGTTATATCAGTAATTTAGTGCAATAAAAATGAGAAATATAGTAAAAATAAGAATAGTTTAAGCTAGATATGCTTGATCTCAAGATCGAAACGTTTCCGAAAAAAATATTTTAGATTCGTGATCAGCGCCCCAAAAACCCCTGTATACCAAATTTCGTTAAAATCTTAGTTGCCGCAACTTTCTGGACAATTACCTAATTTTGTTTCTTGGGTATACATATTTAAATATTTTATTTTAAGGTTGTACTCGTCTTCCATAGAAGTTGCTTAAAATTAAACCGGTTTAGATATTAGGTACTATTTTTCATCTTGTAAAATTTAGTATGCGCGCGTGCTTTGAAGCACTAATCTCAATTTAAATTCCGTTTTTGCTGGACCCTCTTTGACTTAACCTCAAAACTGCACGATATTTTTAGCGTTATTGGTACCTATTTGGTGTATTTTATCATTTAGTTTTGGTGTAACTAGTTTGAGGAATATATTTCACTCCCGCCGCCGTAGCAGTTTTCATTCAGCCAAACGAATAAAGCAATACAGGAACTGCTAACATGTTAGTTGCAGCGACCTTATTTAATCCTGCTAGTTCGGATTTCCATATTTTTCTTATGCGTTGCCTGTAATTGCGTCTCAGCTCGGTTTTTACAGCTTTAACATCCTGAGTACGATTTTGGTCGATACCTAAATATCGATACGTTTCGTTATTTCTAAGCGGACGGAGAATCGCGCTGTCAGCAAGTTGATCAGCCTCTAAATCGTTACCATATCGGCCCTTCATCAGCCTAAGTTTTGCACATTTGTCAAGTCCGAACTCCATGCCAACATCTTTGGTATATTCGTGAACCACTTTAAGAGACTGGATTGGATTGGATTGAGTCTTGTATGATGCATCTATCGATTAAGAGATTTTCCTTGCAACCATTGATTCCTCTTTTTCCTCCTCGCTGCTCCCCATATATCTTATTATTATTATAATTAATATTGTGATAATGGTGCTTTTGGGGGAGCTTGAAATAAAGCGACTTGTTTCAACTATTCAAAACTAAACTCTATTCTTAATATTAAAATAATATAATTACATTGGCAGAAAATGCTTACATACTAGAAATTACAAATTAAACATATTGCACATATTGTCCTACATATACATGTTCGGTGAACTGCTATGAACTCTAATTGGGTTAATATACAATATGTTAAAACCTCAATATTATGAATAATTATAATCCCAAGAATAATTATAATAACTTAAATTTACCCTTATTATGCTACACCTCCTAAAAAATAAAAAAAACAAGAAAAAAATGTTTAACCTATTTATCATAAAACAATTTCGTTCTATTTTTATGGACTTCTACTATTTTATTACCTATCTTAATTAAAACATTAGGAGTCTTGTCTTCAAGAACAATAAATGGGCCTTTAAAAATTGGATCACTTTTATCGCCAGAATTATTTCTAAGTAAAATTTTATCTCCAACTTCGTAATTTATTAATTTAGTATTTTTTTATCGAAATAAACCTTTCTTTTCTGTTTTGAGTGTAATAAATTATTTTTAGCGTCGGACCAAGCCGTTTGTAATCGGTATTTTAACTCAGAAGGGTAATCGTCAAAATTGTAAAGTGGGTCAATTTTATTAACAATATTGGATGGTAAATTACATGTTTTCCCAAACACTAATTCATAAGGTGTATATTTTGTTTCAGTGTGTACACTATTATTGTATGAAAAACACCAAAATTGAAGCCACGAGCTCCAAGATTCTGAATTTTTAGCTGTTTGTATTCGCAAATATGCGTTTAGATGTTTGTGAGAGTTTTCGAGAGATCCCAAAGTTTCGTGATGATATGCCGTAGAAGACAGTTGTTTAATTTTCAAAATTTTACACGTTTCTTTTAAAGTTGAGCACACAAATTCAGTACCTTGGTCAGAAACTATACGTTTTGGAATACCATATCTCAAGATAAAATTATTAACAAAACTTCTTGCTAAACTTGTTGATTCCTTTGTTTTTAAGGGATAACACTCCACAAACTTTGAAAGTTCACATTGTAACGTTAAGACATACTTATTACCTTCATTATCCTCTTTTAAAGGACCAACTATATCTAAATAAATGGTTTGAAATGCTGAAGATGCCGTTGTCGTGACTGACATTGGTTGAATATTAGGCCTAGAGTGTTTAAAACGTTGACAGTCATTACAACGCCTAACGAAATCTTCAACATCCCTATGTAAAGTAGACCAAAAATAATATCGTTTAATATTATTATACATTCTATTCATTCCAGCATGACCTCCGGTCGGCAGGATGTGAAAATCATTAAGCACTATTTTCTTTTTCTCTAAGTCAGTTATTTTCTGGACGTCCTTAATTATACATATTTTAAAACATTGTTTTTTCACTTCTAATATATTATCCATTATATTCTTTATTAATTGCGCATTTTCTTTATTTTTTATAATAACTAATTCCGGAATATTATATTTTTTGCATATTGCATTTAGATCTCTCAACGATGTATCTTGTACGAGCGCCGATCGAGAATCTAAACTATGCTTTATATAAATTATTTTTCTTTTTCAATAAATATAAAGTTGCCTAATTGCAAATCAATTGCTTGTTCCTTTATGAATTTTTCAAAATCTTCGCCTAAAAGAGAACTTAATTCATAAGAGTCTTTTGGACGTTTTAATAGTTCTACAACTCCAGGGTGATCAAGCCTGTCGTTAAAAGAATTATCAAAATCGACCTTATTCTCAGTCTGATTTAGAGTTCTACTTTGTTGTCGAGTTATGGCAAACATTGTCTGCTCGACTGTTTTTGACATATTTTTTAATTCTTCACACGAAAGTTCTATTCGCGATAGTGCATCAGCAGCTACGTTACTCTTACCTTTTATATATTTTATATCAAAGTCATATTCCTCGATAAGTAACCTAAACTTTGTGAGTCTACTGGATGGATTAGCCATACCAAACAGATATACTAAAGGACGATGATCTGTATAAATAACAAATTTCCTACCGTATAAATAACAAGAAAAATGCTTAATTCCAAAAACTATGGCTAATAACTCTTTTTCTATTGTAGAATATAGTTTTTCGGCTTTATTTAAAACTCTACTCGCGTAAGCTATAGGCATGTCGTCATTATTCGAAAGAATCGCACCCAGGCTATGACCTGAAGCATCGGTTTTTAAAATAAAAGTATTATCTGAAGAAAAGTTAGGATATTGTAAGACAGGAGGGTTAATTAATGCTGTTTTTAATTTTTCAAAAGATTGTTGACACTCAGGAGTCCATTTAAACGGAACATTTTTCTAGACAAATAATTTAAAGGTACCGCAATTTCAGCAAAATTTTTAATATATTTTCTATAATAATTAGCAAAGGCAACAAATCTCCTGGCACCATTTGAATCTGTGGGTACCGGATATTCCTGAACAGCTTTAATTTTTTCAGGGTCAGGTAACACCCCTTTAGAAGACACTACATGACCTAAATACAAGAGCTCTTTCTTTAAAAATTCACATTTGTTCGGGTTTAATTTTAAATTTACATCCCTTAATCGTTGTAATACCTTAACTAAATTTACATTATGTTCCATTAAATTTTTACCAAAACAAATAAGATCATCTAAGTAAACGAAACAACTATCATAATTGAGCCCAGACATTGCGATTGTCATAGCTCTAGAGAAAGCGTTAGGGCTAATTTTTAGTCCCATGGGGAGACGAGTCATTTGGTATTGTCCTTTACTGCCTACTGTAAAAGCTGTATGCAGCCTACTACTATATAGACTGACTGGTTTAGACGTCGATTAACGAAAGAACCAATATTCCTGGAAAGTTTTGAAGGACCTTATCGTATACAGGAGAAGAAACACTATTGATTTCAACCCATATTGCATTTGGAAATGTCATTGGAAATTGAGATATTGGCAGCTTTTGTCGTGACATAGTTTTGCAATTACTTTTTTCATGCGCGACAGGTTTAGATCGGCAAATAACTAAAAACTCATATTCCTGGAAAATGTTTACTTCAAAAGAATCAAGATTCCTTAACTTTGACTGTCCTCAAAAATTTTTTATTGTATATAAAATACATTTATTATTTTGGGTGGTTGTTTCTACCTCAGCAGGACATATTTATGCTCCTGCTTCTTACTCCCTGACAACCACACATGTTTTTAAAGTACTTATCCTGAGGGAACATAAAATCTCGGAAATCTCATTTTTTGAAGGGCGATTTCGTAGAGTAAATGACACGAAACGAACATAGTTTTTGGTAAATGTATCCTTCGACTTTAAACAACAAGAATGTCACAAAAATCCCATTATTTTATGTTTTCATTTTTATTCTTTAGAATTTTCTTATCTACGTATGTTTTATTTAACCGTTTAATATCATTAATTCCAGTTTAATTGAAAGAAAGAATAAAGAAAGACATATGCTTTTTACACTTATGCTTCCACCAGTCTCTAATGCAAATATCTCACTCGCAGAACCTTTGATAAATATTGGGTTAGGGTGGAGCACAACTATGTTTGCTGCCGCGAAAAAGTCTTCCAATACTTAAAGTGACCACATTTTTATTCGGACAAACCGGGACAATAAACGGATTTTTTTTTGAATTTCATTCAAAAAAGTCCTCCTTACCCTAATCTATACTAATATTATAAAGAGGTAAAGTTTGTAGCTTTGTTTGTTCTGGTTAGTATTGTATTAAGAAACATGGGCGACGGCGTGATGACTTTCAGGGGGGGGCAAAGTAGAAAAGAGCAAAAAAGGTCCTTCGGCACGCAGCATGACTAGATTTTTACCTCTCCTTTGCTCCTTTTCAATAGCCAGGGGGTGCAAAACAATTTGTAATGCCTAAAATCAATACTTTTCTGCAAAAACTTACTACTTTTTATACCTTTTCCAAAGCCAACAAGACATTCTTAGAAATCGACGGACGCGGGACAGTCGACCAAAAGCGGGACTGTCCTGCCAATATCGGGACGTGTGGTCACTTTACCATTACTTATTCTTTACTTATAAGCGGTCAAGTTCTGGAGAACAAAGAGGTAATTGTATCAATAGCCATATCAGCTTCAAAAATCTATGTATGTATTATATGTGTCGGGTGTCAAGTTATTAATTTACATCCGTCTTAACTTTTTTATTTTTTATCATACAAAATAATAAAAATATCAGTTTGTTGGGTTAACTCTGTAGTTTTTGAATTATTTATCAGATTTTTATTAGCTTTAAGATATGCAGGGTACGACAAAAGTATATATATATATATATATATTATATTTTAATGAAACGCCATATTTTACCATTTAAAATATCTTGCAAAAACCTTTAAAAAATATAACATTTCATATACCTATCTCATTTAGCTTTTTAAAATATGGCCATGCAAATCTGAGGAATATAATTTTTAGTTCCCATTAGAAACGTAAAAACTTATGTACATCCCCCTAACTTTTTTATTATTAACGTATAAAAAACACCATTTTGTTAGGATAATTCTGTTGTATCTGTACCTTTAATCAGAATCCTTTTTTCTCTTAAGATGTACAGGGTAAGATAAAAAGTATGATTTTTTTAAAATGAAATATAAGAAGGTAAGAAAAATTTTCAAATCAAATTATGTCCAAACATGCTTTCTTTCCGAGATACAAGGTGTTATAGTTTTAGGAAAAAAATACCTTTTTGTATACTTCTGATATTTCCACAAAATTTAATACACTTTTTTGACCATTACATTACATTTTTTGCTGACAAAGTTTAAAAAAATGTACCAGTGGCGTTCGAACAAGATTTGTACTGAATTTTTTGAAGAAAAATAGTACGCCATTGTGTTTTCTTCGAACCAATATTATTTTTAAAATACTCATTTACTTTAAAGTTAATTTGGTTTCTTGATGTTTTTCCTTACGACAAACGGTTTTCGTTTAAAAAATGCAAGTCATTTTAATGCATTGCAAAATCAATAACGTCTGATAGGGTGTTTTGTATGTAAAATTCGTTTTTGTCTAATTTGTATTAAAGTAAGGTGATGTACTTACGTAACTTCAATTTTAGTGCCATTAAAAAGTTTGTTGCTCTTTAAAAGCTATTACACAGTAAAAATCGAACTTAGAAATAAAACTCCATACCAGGTTTTAGCGATTTTGCCATTCATGAAAATAGCTTTTATTTTTTTAAACAAAAACCGTCCGTCGTTCGAGAAAAATATGAAGAAACCAAATGAACCCCAAAGTAAATGAGTATTTCAAAAATAATATTAATTCAAAGAAAAAGCAGTGGCGTACTACTTTTACTTCAAAAAATTCAGTACAAATCTTCTTCGAACTCCACTGTTTTTTTGTAACTTTTACAGAAAAAAATGTAATGTAATAGTCAAAAGAAGTGTATCAAATTTTGTGGAAATATCTGAAGTGGTTAGAATGTTATGACCAAAAAGGCATTTTTTTCTTTAAGGTTTAACACCCTGTATCTCGGAAAGAAATAATTTTCGGACATAATTTTATTTAAAAATGTTCTTATTTTCTTGCATTTTATACAGTGGTAAAAGGGAAATACCAACTTAGAAATAATCCTGAATATACTTATTACTTTTATAACTAAGTTAGTTCTGGTTAGTTCCGTTATAACTATACCTTTCCTTTTAAATACTCCAATGGAAAATCCATTAGTATAAGGGATAAAGTGGGTATTGTACAAATGTAGAGAAAATTAATACAATGATTAAACTTAGAATAAATTTCAGTCGGTGTGATGACATGTAATTTTCAACTCTGGCGACAATAAATATACAATTCGACTTGGGGGTGTGTTATGTATTCAGTTGAGAATATAAATGACCATTGCCCGAGGAATTTCAGCTATTTGCTTAATTAAATTTAGGGGTATAAATGTTACCGGAACTTTGCGAATGTTCTATACAGGCCGATGTTTTGTTTCCTATCTTGGTTCTGTCACGTCTACCCCGCCTGTTTTGCACAAACTCAATTTTAAATCTCGCGCAAACTTTGCGAAACTGATTTTTAGATTCCCAGCTCCGAGAAAACTTATAGGTTCATACTTTGAATACCAATTTTTTGGATGGAAGAACTCTTTCAATGGGTAAAAATTAGGATAAATTTCTTTATAAAAGGGCTTAATATAGGTTTTTGTTTTGTGACAGTGACTCAATGGAATATGGATTTAGGGAACAAAACGGGTTTTTCTGATTTTGTTTGTGCACAATTAGTACAGGAAACATACAGTTTATAAAAGGTTAAGGTGGAACAAATAATAGACAAATTATTTTTTTTCTAATGTGTAGGAAAGAGTCTCTCTCTAGATTAACATACTAAAAGTCTACCACAATCGCACGATTCCAAATATAAACAAATGGCCGCCATCTTGTTATTTTTTTATTTTATTTAATAACTTTTTTATTTATGCATTTACAAAAAAATTACAAAATTACTTTATTTTTAGAGCCTAAAAATCAAATCTTTTGGTATTGAAAACATAATTATAGTTCTCAAAATAAAAAAACGTTACAGTTTTTTAAGATAAAGGTTAATTAAAATTAAATTATAAATTGAGATGATCTTAAGAGAGATATTTTACTTTTACAAAATGCTAAAAACCCAAAACGTTTTAACCTCATCTTATTGGTTAAAATTTTTTATTATTTTTAAACTACCATGTCAGAAATGGCCTTACTACAAGAAATACCTTAACATTCGCCACATTTCCTTTCTTTTGTTGTGCCATTTCTGGACAAGGTATACATAGCAGCTTACAATAGGGTAAGATAGAAAAATTAAAGCTTAGCTAGATACATAGTGAGTTGTACCTAATATACCAAAAGTCTAACTTGATAAAAATATTGCAAGTAAGAAATCCATCTTGAATACTTCCAGTTTTTGCTACTATCTCAATAATGCAAATTTTATCGAAAAATATGAAGAGTCCTTTATTGTTTAGACATCAAAACTGCTTAATTAGGATTAATTAGCTTTTACTTAAAGTTCAAGGAAATACAAGGTAAGCCAAAAAAAGTAAAAACTGTTTCGGAGCAAAGTACCCTTATTTTAAAAAATGTAACATAATCTTAAAAAGAAAAGCTCGTTAAAATCAAAATTTATGTATTTTCCAACACGTGTAAATCCCAGCGAATTTTACAATGCCCTCAAAAGAGTTTAAATATGCAAATTTCTTAACACTTCACAAATATTACACAAAGAAGTATACCCATCCAAAAGACTTTAAAAAATCACAACAAACTTGCGACAATAACAATGCTTCTCTCCACTTTTAATTCATCTTTTGATTTTAAGAGTCACTAAATTTTTGTTGTTCCGAGGTGTTTGTTAACGAGAAGCCAGGTGGTTACCACGTATTTTTACAATTTAGTTTAAAACGACTGTAACACAACAAGTTATTAAATAAAGTGATTTTTGGGAAAGTTCATAAGAGAATATAAGATAATAGAAAGTAAATCAAAAGTAAAAAAGCTTGCTTGTCTGTAAAGAAAAATTCTTCATGGTTAAAAGTGCTAACTTTATTTTATACCAAGGACAATTCAATACCCCACATTTTTAAAATCGCAGTGTTCACGAAAACTAAATAGTGCTAAAAAGCCGAAAGTTTAAACCAACTTTGATGCTTTTTACATTACCTATTTATTAATTTGAAAGGTGTAAGAATTTCCAGGAATCACATGGATCCTACGGCATGAGGGTATAGAAAAAGTTACAAGGATTATAAATAGTTATCTAGTTAAACGAGATTTTTGTGGAAATAAAGTGCATATGGACGGAATTTCTAAAAAGTTTGGCATGAGGTGTTTTCTAAAGAGTGGCCAATGTTGTGGGATTACTTGTACTAATTCCATTTTTGAAGTGTTAGTTAAAGAAATAACTGAGTTTCTGTAACTAATAGGTTGAATTTAAAAGGTTACTGTAATTTAAAATTGTTTTTTATTTTTTTGAAAAGAAAAAAATCTTACTTAAATTTTGACTCTAATTTTATTCCATTTATAATTTACCATTATCTTTAAAACTGTAACTTTTTATATTAAGAGCTATAATTATGTTTTAAATACTAAAAGATGCGTCTTTTTAAGCTTTAAAAATAAAGTATCTCTGTAATTTTTTGTAAATGTATAAATAAAAAGTTATTAAATAAAATTTAAAAAAGAAACAAGATAGCGGCCATTTTTTTAATATTTGGAATCGTGCGATTGTGGTAGACTTTTAGTATGTTAATCCAAAACTCTTTTCTACACATTAACAAAAAGAATAGCTTGTCCCTAATTTGTTCTACCT
>JACEGR010010038.1:0-21583 GCA_014170235.1 Listronotus bonariensis
AACAACTTTTTTAGAAATTTGACTTTATTCATTACCATACACTTCTTTAAGTATTAAAGTACACACAACATAAAGTGTTGGACCCCTGTATATCTTGGTTATAAAGAATCCTACATGTTTTAGTATCAGATAAAAATATTCTTTTTTTTACATATTAAAAAAAAACACATACTTATTTGAAGATAAGATGTTTTGTGGTCTTGCGAAGATGTGTAATTGTTTAGTTACTTTTATTTAGTTTATTTGCATTCTTGTATATACGCAAAGTATACATTGGTTCTAACTGAAAATGCCAGGACGTGAAATTTCAGTTTATAACAGAGCAAGAATAAATTGCTCTGCATGAATCTGGATTCTCCAATCACCTCCTGCCTCAGCATCTTCTGTGAGTCGAATCATCAACAGAGTATCAAGAAACTGGAAATGTGGAAAAGATTACCTCGTAGTGGACGGCCACGTGTTTCTACCGAAGGGAGGACAAATATGTTATTCAATTTACCCGCCGAAATCGGAACGCACTGGCCCACAACGTCATTAGAGATCATTTCCAAGGTACGTTCAACCGCGTAATTTCCACCAATACCATTCGCAGAAGACTTCACAGCGCAAATTTACGGGCCAGAAGATTTTTAAGGGTACCTCTTTATTGCCTCGACTACCGTGCTGCCCGCCACCAGTGGGGCGAGAAACCATAGGGAATGGCTTTTAGCCCAGTGGGAAGAAAGAGTCCTTTTCTCTGACGAATCAAGATTCGGTCTGGTCAGTGATGACCATCGTCAAAGGGTATGGAGAGAGCCAGGGCGTCAGTCCAAGACTCAACTATCCACTCGTGAAGTCGTTCCCTATCAAGGAATAAACAGTAATGTTCTAGGGGGAAATAATGTACAACCGTCGAACCCATTACTTCGCATTCAACATGAAACGACTAGCAAAATTTACATGGAAAATGATTAATTAGAGCCAATTGTCATTTTCATGAATGATAACGACAGACCACCATCGAGGAAGAAGAGTTCAGGGCTTCTTAATACTAAAAAAATCGACAGCATTAAGAGTGGCCAGCTAATTCCGCAGACATGAATTCAATTGAGAATCTGTGTGAGATATTGTTTCCAGAGCTATCCGCAATCGCAATCCACCACTAAGAACCGAGGAGGAACTTGCGGTATGCCGACCAGTAGAAGAATCGGACCGCATATCGCAGGAATTAATTAATAATTTAATCATTTCCATGCCCAGACGTGTCAAACTCATTACTCAGAAGTAAGTGGAGGGCCCACAGAGTATTAAGCTGTATTTATTTTTTTGTATTAGTAATTGTCGTAAGGTAATTTTTCATTGCAATAAACGTTATTTATAAATTAACACTGTTTTCATATATTTGGTATTTCTTTCATTTTAGCCACATACAGAACTAATACACCCGACGAGTTTATAATTCTGACGACACGGATCCGGACAGAGATGAAATAAGATGATGTTTTCTAAGTATGTAATATGTGTTTTAGCAATGTTTTTTTGTTATTTTTCTAAAAAATGTAATCAGGCTCTGTCAGAGGCTATGTGCTTTCGAAGAGTTTTGTTTACTTTATCATTTTTGTGCACTTGGCGGCATTGCTTTCAGAATTAATTATTGGTGGTTCAGACTTTACCATTGTAAAATTTTGGCCAAGAGCCTATTGCATGAGACATCATTAGAGATATTCACTTTGCGGGATTGGAACACAATTGAGTTTTTACCTCTTCAATGTTTCTCCGTGTTCTAATCTCTCAGAGTAGCGATCCCTGAGGATGCCTCGTACAATCCATGGCAAAACGTTGGTAAACGATTTGAATTTGACGCGGTCCAATGACACCAAGTTTCATAGAAATTTTCTGCATTTTTAACAGAGAAATTACATTCCTGCCCGACTGTGTCGGTCCTGAAGTAGAAAAAGGTATGCGCCAACCCAGCACCCGGTACCGTTATTTTGCTTGAAAATTTGCGGTATCATATTGAGGAAGAAGGTAGGTGATTATTTTTAATTTTTCCCATACGTCTATATTCTATTTTTATTTATATTTATATACAGGGTGTTGCAAATTCGAGGAACACCATTAGGATCTCGGAAACGGTAAGAGATACAGGGTTGGTTAAATTGGGGCAAAGTTGCGCATTTTTATGCCTAACAATATTCCGTTTTAAAAATTTAAAAATTTGCAGCCGTTCCGGAATTATACGGCAAAAACCGAAATTGTGCGAAACAGTTTTATTTTTTTCGGTTTATTTGAAGAGATATTTTAAAACTAACGACACATTAACATTGCCACTTTTTCTGTTCTATAAAATGATGTCACTAAATTTAAGATCCGACGTTTCGTCTTTGAGCCACCATCATCAACATTATTTTTTTAAATGGGCGGAATATTTGGTTTTAAACTAAGGTTAGTTTATATTTATAAGGTTGCGACATATCCTCAACTTTTAGGCGGTTCGAGGGCGGGGACGCAAGGAAGGGCACTCCACGGAGAAAAAGTTGGCAAGACTGGGTAACATTAAAGCTGATAATCCATCCAGTGGCGTCTAGAATTTGCGTATTTCATTTTGCATTGTTTTGGAAGTGATATTTGTTGAAATATGTAATTCCAAATGTTTTTTATTTAAAGTAAAAGAATTTACAACTTAATAATAATTAAAAACTGTTGTGTAAACGGTTGTTCTACTAATACAATAAACTGTATATCTCCGGCACTGAACAACATGGCCGAAAATGGGAGATGTGACGTCATAACACGTCAAAGCAATATGGCCGAATATCGCGACGCTATATAGACCGACTTTGGCCTTAAACTTAATACACTCGTATTTTAATTCTAAATACAACTGATATATCACACTTTACATTTATGCGACGTTTCGAACAAAAAAACACCATCCACTATTTTCTTAATTAAAAATTGCGTGTTTATTTCAAAAAAAATTCATTTAAAGGTAAGTTTGCATCCATTTATTTCTATTACTACATACTTATTTTATTTCTTTTATTAATTTATTTATTCATAATTTAACTAATAAGCTACAAGAATTAAAGCTAGTTTACATACATTTACTTATACAGTAATAAATAAGAATTTAATTTAATCAAACGCCTCTATTAACTTTATCGTAGCCTGTCATAAAAAAATGGAGGCCTACTTACCTGCAAATGAAAAAATCCGAAAAGTTTGGAGTAAAATCGGGTAATTTTCTAGAAAATGGGAGCAACTCCGATTTTGACGAAATTTGGTATACGGGGGTTTTTGGGGCGCTGATCACGAATCTGAAAGAATTATTTGGCGGAAACGTTTCGTTCTCCGAGATATCCATCATCAAAGTTCAAATTTGAACTAAGCTTATTTTCACTATATTCCCCCTTCTTTTTGCACACAATTCTTGATTTAAAGCTAAAGTGTCACACAATATTTGATTTTCACCTTTTAAAACCCCGTTTTTCTACGTTTTTACATTATTTTTGCATTAAACTGCATAGCTATACTTTGAATCATTTTAATCCCAGTTTGCCATGAAGCCCTATGTGTATGTATGGTTGCCGGATTATCAAGAAAAGCCACGCAATTTAATTCAAAAATAATGTAAAAACGTAGAAAAACGGGGTTTTAAAAGGTGAAAATCAAATATTGTGTGACACTTTAGCTTTAAATCAGAATTGTGTGCAAAAGAAGGGGAATATAGTGAAAATAAGGTTAGTTCAAATATCAACTTTGATGATGGATATCTCGAGAACGAAACGTTTCCGCCAAATAATTCTTTCAGATTCGTGATCAGCGCCCAAAAACCCCCGTATACCAAATTTCGTCAAAATCGGAGTTGCTCCCATTTTCTAGAAAATTACCTAAAATCGTTATTTGTAATGGCGAAATGGTGAATGATGATGGTTTATCGGTTCGAAACGTCGCCTAAATGTTAAGTGTGATATATCGTTGGTTTTATAATTAAATTATGAGTTTATTAAGTTTAAACAAAATATTCCGCCCATTTAAAAAAACAAAGTTGATAATGGTGGCTCAAAGACGAAACGTCGAATTTTAAATTTAGTAACATCATTTTATAGAACAGAAAAAGTGGCAATGGTAATGTGTCGTTAGTTTTAAAATATCTCTTCTAATAAACCGAGAAAACAATAAAAACTGTTTCGCAAAATTTCGGTTTTTGCCGAATTATTCCGGAACGCCTTTAAATTTTTAAAAGGAAATATTGTTAAGCATAAAAATGCGCATTTTTGTCCCAATCTAATCAACCCTGTATCTCTTAGCCGTTTCCGAGATCCTAATGGTGTTCTTGAATTTGCAACACCCCGTATAGTAAAAATCAGTGTTACTGTATTATGTTGTTTAGACAGGGTTGCCAGATCAGTCAGCGCAATTTATCCAATTGATATTTAAAAATCCCCTAAATTTGCGACTTAAGCAAAAATCCACATTTTTTTAAAATCATTAACCGATTGTTTTGAAAATAAAATGCGTTAATTATGCACATGAAATCCCCAAAAACAGGCTTTCTAACGAAAAAATCCTCACACTTCTGTATTTATTAGACATTATGTTATTACTTCAAAAACTAATTAAAATATAAGCTATAACATAGCTCATTTGTTCGACACAACGGCTACAGAAAAGTAGATAGAAGACGCGTTTGGGAATCCCAGGCCAGGCAGGTTTATCGATACCAAAACACGCCGAAAGCCTCACTGTCCATTGAGAGCGGTTTTCCGCTCGCGGATTGATAATTTAGCGTTGTGATTGACGGGAAAAGCATTTTAAATTTGCACTAACCAATCACAACGCTGAATTATCATCCGCGAGCGGAAAAACCGCTCTCATGGACAGCCGCTGAACGCTGCTGGGTCGATAATATAGAATCCTAATTTTCTTGTTTAATTTGTTTAATGCATCAACATGAGATGGTGCCAACTAATAAGCTAATTTTGACAAAACAAATAGTTAGGTAATTTGTTTAATGCATTAACATGAGATAGCGCCACGCGCCACTAATAAATAATAGATTGGGAATAATTTAATTAAAATAGAAATTAGAATTTATTTAGAATTTTAAGAATATAGATTGGAAAGTTTGCAGTTTGGATAGTATAGTGATAAAATCTTAAATCCCCTTCAATTCCCCATATGAAAATTATTTTTCCCAGAAGAAATCCCCAGAAAAAAATAACACCCAAAAAAATACCCAAACTAAAAAAATACACTGATTTTTGGGGAAAATCCCTCAATCACGGCTTGGCCCCTGTGTTTAGACTAAATGCTGTGGAAAGTAGTCAAGTATTCTTTGTGATCAAGATGTATTAGAGATTAGAGATATATCATTCATATATTTGTAGGTAAGGGTGTAGATGCTGAGGGAAAGAAAGTTAAAGCAGAAAAGGCAAAGTTGATGCATTCCGTTGCAGCTTGAGAAAATTGGGCGACGTTTACGTCAACGATGCTTTCGGAACGGCTCACAGAGCACATTCTTCAATGTTGGGAGAAGGTAATATATTATCTTTCTTGAAACAATTATAAATGTTAAATTCTTATTTTTTAAACAAAAGTACTCGTCTGCAGAGTGTAAGAGAAATATTGTAGTTAGAAGAAGATTCCCTGCTTTATTCTAAGCAAAAAAGTTTATAATAAATTATGTCCGAAAGTCACTCGTTTTCGAGAAAATTGAGTCGTAAATTATTAAATTTTCCCAAATATTTGGCAACGTTGCAACACAACAGGGATATGAGGGCATGAGGAGAGCAACTGATTCATCGAATTGTTATATTTATTATTTAATAATAGCTTTTACGGTCGTATTCGACAAGCTGTCACTAACCTTACCAAACTAATAGCAGCTAATGCCAATGCCAAAAAAGCAAAAAGCATTGGCATTAGCTGCTATCAGTCTGATAAAGTTAGTGAGAGCTTGGTGAATACGACCGTTAGTACATAACATTAAAAAAATAACAACAATTTACCGGTACGTGGCGATACGCACCACCAATATCCACGATTATCAGTCACCTATTTAAAACGATGCGATGCACCAAAAAAAAAAAACACAACATTCGTAAATCACTAACAGTCGTATTTACCCAGCTCTCATTAATTTTATCAGACTGATAGCAGCTAATGCCAATGCTTTTGGCATTGGCATTAGCTGCTATCAGTCTTATAAGGTTAGTGAGAGCTTGGTGAATACGACCGTTTAAGTTACAGTTAAAAGTATTAGTAATCACCAAACTCTCAAGTCTTTGGGAGTTTTTACAAATCTTCTTCTAGCTGGTATCCTTTGATCAGAAAAACGTTCTTCATAAATACGTCTAGTTTCTTCAAAACTGCAATGAGCCTCTCCATAAATAAAAACATCATACCCATTTTGTGAAACTTGCGTACCAAAATATCTCTTTTGTATCAAAAGGCATGCAGTGATACAGTAATACATAGTAAAAATAAATGTGATTTTCATTTGGTAAACAATACTTGCATTAATGTATGCAAGAAACGATCAAACATATTTTTCCCGACGGTATGTAGGTATTTAATATTTTGCCCACTAACACCATGTCGCGTACGATGTTGCCAATTATATGAGGGATTTTGTTTGTATGTTTTTCTTCGAAAAATTGTATTTAATAAGAAAGAAAAACATTTTTTTAGAGACAGTTAATTAATAAATATGATGTATTGATTAACTTTACTCTATCAGGCATATGATTTTAAATAATGAAGGTGCAAGATTTATTGATTTTATGACTAAGAGAACTAAGTTTAGCATTTTTTTTCCTCCGAAACGGTTGATTTTTGCACATATGTTATAAGAAACTTTTTACTTAGAATAATGCAACACCCTGTATAGTAATTTGAATACCTGTTAAGAAATTGTCTTTTTTTTCAGGTTATAGTCAAAGAGCCTCAGGATTTTTGCTTAAAAGAATTACAATATTTTGCCAAAGCTTTGGACAATCCCGAAAGGTAATAATTTTTGCCTTTGTATAGTTTTAAACTATTTTCGGATTTTTGTTCTATTTTTTATGTATCCTTATTAATCCAGACTTAATTAAATTTCATTTGATTTTTTAGGCCTTTCCTTGCAATCCTTGGAGGTGCCAAAGTGGCCGACAAAATTCAGTTGATTGAAAATCTCTTGGACAAAGTCAATGAGATGATTATTGGCAGTGGCATGGCCTATACATTCCTTAAAGAAACCAAGGGTATGAATGTAAGTGGTTGTTTTTTTGCCTCATATTTGGAGATGTTATTACATCGATATGTAATTATTGTTTCTATGAAACTGTAAAGGTTATAAAATCATTTAAAATTTTGGTTTTTTTTTGTTTTTGAACTAAAACTTTGCCCGCATACCGAATATTATGTTCTTAAGTGCAGGGAAGTACCCACTTAGTACCTTTTACCTTTGAATCACCGAAATATAATTAATGTTCCTATCAAACTAACCAGAACTTACAACGTAGTAATGTACCATTTATTTGTTTTCTATTTCTGTATTATTTTGTTTATTTTGTAAATGTTTGATCTTTTGTTATAGATTGGTACCTCCTCTATGATGCCGAAGGTGCGAAAATCATTTCAAAACTGATGGACAAAGCCAAAGCTAACAACGTGCAAATTCATCTTCCTGTAGATTTTATCACTGCCGAAAAGTTTGATGAAAACGCAGCAGTAAGTTTCTTAAACTGTAGATTATCTGTGTAGACGCTATGTCGCTTTAAAACTTTAACGTGGAATTTTTGCCCATGCATGGAAAAAAGACTGTCTAAAGCAACAACAAAGCAAACCCAACCTGTCATTCTATCCAGAATGTTTACATGTAGGCGTTCTTTGTCTAATTTTTACCTACTAGTGTTCAACACATTGAAAGTAGTAGACAATTTTATGTTTTCAATAATACTACTTTTTTAGACTTCCATTTTCTTTTATTTTTAACTGATACACGATGTTTCGGATGGTGTTTATCTCCAACGGTTTTTTTTAATGACGTGAAACAAGTACATAGTTCAGAGGTGCTATTGTATGCTGATGATCTTAAAGTTTATAGAGGTATACAATCACCTGAGGATGGCCAATTGTTGCTGGATGATATAAATAGAATTAGTAGCTGTTGTAATAGCTATTTATGTATCAAGGGCGTTACTAGGACTATAATGCACTGAAGGTCAAAATAGCCCGAGGGCTAGATTTCGACCTGATGGGCATTATAGTACAGTAAAGCCCGTGGTGCATACAATGCTTTATGTTTTACCCAAAAGAGTTTTTCAATGACTAATTACATTATTTATTCGCAATATAAAAATAAGTTGCACCTGTACCTGTATACGTAAGTAGATAATGACTGGTATTAAGTTTAACTTTGATGTTTCTATCAGTTAGTCAGTTGGCATTTTTATTTAACGATTTGCTCAAAATGGAAGAAATTCCACAAAATATAAGAGAAAAGGCCATAAAAGCGACCGAAAATCATTTGCCAGTTAAATCAAGGCAACAGTATGATCGGGAGTATGGCATATTTGGCATCTGGAAAGATGCGAACGCTATTCTTCAAATAACCGAAACCATTTTAATGGCATATTTTCACAAACTGGTAAGTTATTGATTTTATTTTAATACATATGTTTGTATAAACTTGATCTTTATTGTGAGAGAAATAAAATTGGATAAGCAATAAAATTTCCATATTAGCGCATTAGGGCATTATCATAATGCCCGCTTATAATGCCCTAGGTGTGATAGCAGGTATTATTGCTACCATAACGTATTCCGTTTCTAAGGTATTACAGATCAATAATAGATGGGTAAAACATAAATTAAATAAATTGTGTAATTATGACATATACGCGAAATATAAATGTTCTGAACATTGATTATGATATTGACGCCGTGGTGATTAATCGGAAAACTAGTGTGCGGGATCTTGGTGTTACTTATGATTGTAAATTAAGTTTTGTTGTACACATATTGTCACAAATTAAGAGTGCAAATCGAATGTTGGGATACATTATTCGAAATACCCGTTTGTTTAAGTCATTTGCAGCTATAGACTTGCTTTACAGTTTTACAGCTCCCTTGTATGTTCTAAATTAGAATATTGTGCTCTAGTTTGGTCCCCTTTCTACAGTAAATACAAATATTCATTAGAAACGATACAAAGTCGCTATTTAAAAGGCAAATACTTTCGGGAAACAGGTACGTATCTATACAATGCTCGGTAATTTTAAGAAATTATTATAATGTTCCTTCTTTGGAAAAAAAGCGTATTTTTAACACGCTTTTATTAACTTGGGTTGTAACTATCTATCCATCTGGCTATCTATGTAACGGAATCTTTGAGCCTAATTTTAACCAACTTCCAGCTATTCGATTTCTTTGAAACTTTGCACACGTATTAAGGACCCATGACAATGCAATAATCTGCAAACAGTATCCCGTTATCCTGCTTTGGATCGCCAGGAAAAAAAATTCCATTATATTATTATAACCACTGCTTGATACCACCAAGTGTCATCTGTCACCTGTACGTCCCAGTGGTACCAACCACCGGCCATTTCAAGAGTTCGATCTGAATCGATTTTACTCAAATTTTATATTAGGTTATTTTCAGAAAGTCCATCTGAAAAACTTTGCTACTCTTGACAAAATGGCGAAAAAATTTTTTAGTGAATAAACTGGAGCATTTATTTTTAAAAATTAATTGATATAACGAACTAAAAAATGAAAAATAATTAATAGTTTAAAAAACTAAAAAACACGCTTTTATATGCAACTGAACTAAAAATTAGAAAATAATTTTTCATTAAAAAAATATTGTAACTTCATAGTAAAAAGCGTGGGGTGCATTTTACTATTTTTTCATAACTTTTCCATCATAGATATTGGCAAATATAATAATTATAACATTTAATATATTAAGCACCCCACGCTTTTTACTATGAAGTTACAATATTTTTTTTAATGAAAAATTATTTTCTAATTTTTAGTTCGGTTGCATATAAAAGCGTGTTTTTTAGTTTTTTTAAACTATTAATTATTATAAGTCTCCTTCATTTACATGGGCTTATTCACAATTTAGTTCATAATGCATATATGGTAAATAACCTAAACTATAGAGTACCAAGGTTAAATAGAAGATGTTATGAGACATTTTACTGCAGAAGGGCAAGATCAAATCTAGCTTTAAGTGCCCCATTATATAGAATGCAACAACTGCATAATCGACACTGCCAGAGCATAGATATATTTAATCTATCAAAGAGTCAATTTAAAGCTAAATTAAAATTAATTTTATTTACTCTGGATGAGTGATGCTCTTTTAATGTACATATGTTATGTGTAAACCAAGTGTAATGTATTTACATTTGCTTTTTTTTCTTAGGTTAGGTTTGCATAATATCATATTATGTATTGTTCTGTAAATGGTTGGTTATTGTAGCAACTGTAGAACAAATAAATAAATGAGATAACTGATTAGTTATAGTTATTTCTTGAAAATGGTTGGAGATAAACACCATCCGAAACGTCGTATTTCAGTTACAAATAAAAGACAATGGAAGTGGAAGAAAGTACTATTATTGAAGACATTGAAAGTAAATTTGAGCGTATTGAGGTGGCATGACATTTATAATATCTAGTGTTGAAGATGTCATACAGAGAATAATATATTCTGTTCAAAATTTCGTATTTTGTTTTCTTTTTGTTCTATTTTTAAATTTTACATAACACAAATACTTAGAAGTATATTACTGTAAAAATATTTTATTTTAATTATTTTTTAATTTAGTCAAGTTGTGCAACTGTTGAAGCTGGCATCCCCGATGGTTGGATGGGTTTGGACATTGGCCAGAAAACAGTAGAACTCTTCAGAGAACCAATCAGAAGGGCCAAAGTTATTGTTTGGAATGGGTAAGTTAAGAAGCTGTAATTTTTATCAATGTGAGTGTGTTTTGATATTTTAAAAGGTGTATGTGGATCCAATTTATAGTAGGAAAAAAGCGTTAAACTGTCAAAAAGTTACTTTTTAACTTCATGAAGTGTACTAAATGGAGTACTTTTAGTCCCTGGGCCAGTACTGAAATTGACTGCATGATAATAACACTATTAGGGGTTTCTTTTGACGAGTCTACCACGAATATTCATACCACCATATATGGAAGCGGCGCTTTAACCCAGCCTGTCAATGTCAAATGTTCCGAGTTTTGGACTGGGCAAACGCGTCACTATTTTTGTCGGACAAGTTTACCACAATGTTTTACATGCAATTTTTTAACATTGTGCGAAAAATCGTAAGTGTTACAGTCACGAAACCATGGGCATGTTTTGGGTAGCGGATTGGGCGGGTTTCGTAAGTGTAAGCCTTACGATTTTTGGCACAACGTTTAAAAATTGCATGTAAAATATTTTGGCAAACTTGTCCGACAAAAAGTGACGCGTTTGCCCAGTCCGAGACCCGAAACATTTGACATTGACAGGCTGGATTAAAGCGCCGCTACCTTATATAGCGGTATGAATATTTGTGGTAGACTCGTCAAAAGGAACACCCTATAAATTACTGGCCCAGGGACTATTTATCTATATTATCTATATATATATATGATAACAATAAAAAAATAGCATTTTTTAAAGTAGAAAAAAATTTATATTCTATTCTTGAATATTTTTAATGGTAATTTATGTTATATCTTTTTTTTTTAGACCTGCTGGAGTTTTGAATTCGAGAAATTCGCTAATGGAACCAAAGCTATTATGGATGAAGTTGTTGCCGTTACAGCTAAGGGAGCCATCACGATTATTGGTAAGTAGCCAGTTTTAGAATCTTGGCTGTGTCAAGCATATACTTATAACTTTTAACAAAATATATTTTATTTATTCTATTTGTTTTTAAAATGTTCAGTCCAAAGTAACGGATGAAACCATAAGTTCTTTTTTAAATACTTTTTGAAATTTTAAAGGATAATTGTAGAGGCGCTGAAGTGCTAATTGATCTAAAAATGTGCCATATTTGAAATCAAAGAAACAAATAAAAAATTTAATGCTGGACCTTTCCTTTTTAATATTTTTATTAATGATATTCAATCTGTTATAAAACACTGTAACTTTTTATTATTCGCTGATGATATGAAAATTTTTACAACTATAAAATCACCTTCAGATCAACAAAAGGTACAAACAGATCTAGATGCAATTGCTCCAGTGTGGTGCTCCAGAAATAATCTAGACCATAATATAAGTAAATGCAGGTCATTGTCGTTTTATAGAACTCTTAACCAAATACAAACAATATTCCATCGGAACCGCTCAGCTTGAGAGTGTCGCATCCATGAATGATCTTGGTGTCATATTGGATAGAAGCATGACTTTCCTTCCAACTGCACTTTGACCATATCATAAACAGGGCACTAAAAATGTTGGGGTTTGTTAGTAGAGTCTCTCGTAAGTTTAAGGGGCTCTTAGCAGTCAAGTGTTTGTACACGTCCTTAGTGAGATCAATACTCGAATAAGCATCAGATGTATGGTCTCCTACATACGAAAACCATGTGTATGCCTTGGAAAAGCTGCAACACACTTAACATTCAAATCCGGGAACACACTCTTCGTGAAATAAGGACAATAGGAGGAATCGACACTCTTAAAACTAGACGATATTTTAATGATCAAACCTTCCTATTTAAAATCTTAAATTTTAATGTCAATTGTCCGGAACTGCTCGATAAATTTGGCCTCTTTGTTCCACCTCGTAATACTTGACACCGTCTTAAGTTTGCTCCAAATTTTAGAAGGTGCAATTATGGAAGGCCTTCTCCGGTCGAGAGAAACATGAGAGGTGCAAACGAGCGTGATGTCGATTTTTAATTCCTTATTGCTGCGGCTCAAACATCAAATGAGAGTACTTGATCTGTGATGTGTGTATGATGCTTTTATGACTGACGCGGTTTTTTATGTAAAACTTTGAAATTGTTATATGGTTTGTTGTTGGTTATTTTCAAAATCTTAGCATGTTTTTCTATTTTTCATGTAAGATGTATTATGTATTTAGTTTATTTTAGTTAACTGAATGAAAATGCCGCGAAAAAGTACATATTATGGTTTTGTTTACTTATAGGTGGTGGTGACACTGCAACCTGTGCCGCCAAATGGGGTACCGAAGATAAAGTCTCCCATGTTTCCACTGGAGGTGGCGCTAGTCTCGAGCTTTTGGAAGGCAAGGTTTTGCCTGGAGTTGCTGCTCTATCTGACGCGTAGAAAAGACCGTTTTGTCATAAAGAGTCTAATAATTTGTGTTGTTAGAATGAAACTAGATGTAAAAAATTAGTTAAATTGGTAAAATATCATTATTATGCGTCTTTTCCCTCTCTCCTTAAGTATTTAATAAATTAATAATATGTATATTATTTGTTTAAATCATTTATGTATGTGAGTTATTTGTATGTTGTGATGATGTTATATAATATAAAAATTTTGTTAAATATTTTGATTTTACATTTTTAAATTCGCCTGTTCCCCAACTACCATCAACACTACCAAAATCAAAATGATGCAATTACTGATGGATGGTGTGAACTATATTTCATTTACTATTCTGTCAAATTTTTTTTATAAATGTCCAGCAATAAATGGTTACAGAAGCAGTTTCTTTAATTTTAGTATTAAAAATCTCTAAGTTCATAGTTTTGTCAAGAATATAAATGATTTTTATACAGTCGCCATTTTGTCAAGATTATATATAATAATTTACCGTCACCATTCTATCAAAAATATATGTTATTGATCTACTCGTCGACAGATGGCAGACCTTGTACATTGTTTATTTAATAACGTTCACCATTCTGTCAAGAACAATAAAAAAATCAATACATTCGCCATTTTGTCTAGATTTTAAATAATAATTTACCGTCACCATTCTATCAAGAATATATGTTGTTGATCTACTCATCGACAGATGGCGGACCTTGTTTATTTAATAACGTTCACCATTCTGTCAAGAACAATACTAATAGGAACATTCACCACTATGTCAAGAACTATAATAATCTATACGTTCGCCATTTTATCAAGAATAAATATGTTTTCTTACTTATATCTTAGCATTTTTCAGTTATTAAAAAAGTAATTAATTTTTCTTATCTATTATTCTTTTAGGAACATATTATATAATTGATTCTACCCTAATTTAGTTGTTTTCTCGTTTTTCAATATGTCCTGATTGAAGCAAACACAGGAAAGTAGAAACGTCCATGGGTTTCAATAAAAAAATATACTTAATTAATCATTAGTTTATTTGTATAAAATAAATACTTTTGAAATGGTCTAATTACAACAAAAAAAAATCAAAAATAGATTATGAACTAAAATTTACAAAGTTAAGTAATCCATTTATTTTGACTGATTTTAGCCTATAAATTGTTGTTAATCATGCCTTTAAAATGGAGTTAGGCGGTTTTACCACCTACCATGTTTTATGTAAAACCACCTAACTCCATTTTTAATAAAACATACATTGCCATCTTTAGCCTTATTAAATAATGCATTGCAAAGATGGCAATGCATGTTTTATTTAAAATGGAGTTAGGTGGTTTTATAATTAGGGTGATGATGTTTTTTTACATTAACAAAAGCTAGAAAATCAATCATGATACATGGATTACAAGATTACATTCAATTTTTATAAAAAAAAAAAGAAATGGGTAATAATAATGATGACTAAATTTGGGGAATTTTAGTTCAAAATCGATAAAGAGGTATAAAAGATCTGGGAAGAATAAAACTACAAAAATGCAAGTGCTATTCCGCTGTTTTAACATTTTTAATTCCATTAAATTAATACAATTTTGATTATAGTTGAGGTATTAAAACATACCTACAGGTGTTTTTACAGTTTATGCATCATAGTTAGGGATCCCGGACCATTTTTACCATCCATTACTAAGAAGTTAATTTTTCTTGCTGCTCACATATTTAATCAAACTTTTTTACCTTTATAGTAAACCTAAACCACAATAGTACTTGCATTTTTGCATAAAGCCTTCCATACTAGATAAAACTAGCTTTAAAACAATGAATATGTGCAGCTATGCCAACCATATCACATGATATTTTTGAAGCTTACAATGTCAACCAACAAGTTTAATTGATATAAAAATTTGATTATTAAAATGTTGTTCACTTCAGTCAACGACGACTTCAAAAATACCACCAAATTGACACTGACTTCACGAGTTCTTTGTTCTAGACATTGTTTGGATTCTCTAGTTTTCAGGTTTTTATTGCGAGGATCGGTTAATCTGACTACCTCCAGAATTTTGAGAATTTATCCCTAGGTCTTGTAGATGTTTCTCAACCTATAATTAAAAGAAAATATCTATATTTCCGATTGTTTAAAAACTAAAAATCACTTTTATAACTTTTACTTTTAACTCACAATATAAGTTATTTTTTAATCATCTTATTAAATAATCTTAATACTTACAACTTTCAAAATATATTCATATCCTTTACTATTTGTGTTGCCTCGTACATTTTCCAACTGGTATGGGGGACTGATAATGACCTAAAAAAAAAAATAGAACTATACACAAATGGTAAAATAAACAATAAACACTTCAGTTTATTTCAAAAGCAGCATAAGTCAAATGGATACTTGACTTATAAAGTTTTTGAAATAAACGATTCAACTGAAATATAATGCCTCTAGATGCCAAACCAGATGCATCCATTTTTCAGAATTTTGCGAAAAACTTCATAAAATTTTACATGCAAATTTGCTTCAAGTATAGAGATTTTTGCATAGTAATCTTGCATGAAATATTCTCCTAAAATTCAAAACCAGTTATATCCAACAATATCTGACACTTCTGAAAGATCATTTTAGTTCAAACTGAAAAGAAGGTACTAAAAATTTAGAATTTTCAATTATTTTAATATTTTTGGAATTTGCTTTAAAATATTTCTGTTTTCCAAACGTGTAAACCTTACTTCCTAAATAGCGCCCTTCATTTCTTTCCTTTCCACCCTTTATTCCACAATTTTCTGCCCCTACATCGTTGCGCCCTGGTGCCTTGCACCACTTGCACCACCCGGTAGGCACAGCCCTGAGAATGAGCCTAAATAATGTCAATACTTCATATAAAACAAAGTTCTATCGCGCTTCGTTAGGGAGTTATTGACCTTCAAAGTTGGTGTAAAAAAACCTATTTTAATTATAACTTTAAAACTGTTGCCACAGTACCAATAATATTTGGGCAGCTATATATCCTTATACTAGTGCTTCTTTCCATAGGTAAACGGCTGTTCAGTAAGTTGGAATTATACAGGGTGCGACGATTTTATTTTTTTTCATTTTATGTATGCCTCTATGACACAGGTGACAAATTTGACAATTCTGTTTTGACCGTTAGATTCCTTTATATTTTTTCCACTGAAAAGGTATACCTTATTTGAATCGATATCTTGGACCATTTTTCATAAAATCGCATTTTATATCCAGACATACCAGCATTTTGTACATAATAAAAAATTAAGTTTTTTTAGAAAATTATTAAAATGTGGTAAAATTATTAAAAATGGTGTTTTTGAGCCTCCTAAACTTTATAATACAGATACAGACTGCTTTTTTATAATTTTACTATATTTTAATAATTTTCTTTAT
Source organism: Listronotus bonariensis (assembly GCA_014170235.1). NCBI lineage: Eukaryota > Metazoa > Arthropoda > Insecta > Coleoptera > Curculionidae > Listronotus > Listronotus bonariensis. The sequence goes on from JACEGR010010038.1 coordinate 16,673, forward strand.
TACACAAAATAATGGTTTGTCTGGACTTAAAATGTGATTTTATGAAAAAGGTCCAACATATTGATTCAAGTAAGGTATACCTTTTAGTGGAAAAAAAAATAAAGGAATGAAACAGTCAAAGCAGAATTGTCAAATTTGACACCTGTTTCATAAATTCATACATAAAAATAAAAAAATCGCCGCACCCTGTATAATTCCAACTTACTGAACAGCCATTTACCTATGGAAAGAAGCACTAGTTTAAGGTTATGTAGCTGCTCAAATATTATTGGTACTGGTTAGTTTAAAAGTTATAATTGAAATAAGTATTTTATACCAACTTTTTTTAATATGAAGTACTAAAATTATTTTGGCTCACTCTATTACCCCTATCATTTATGACCTCACGTTTCCGGACACGCTGTATTTAATATTGAGACAATAAATACCAGTGAAACACACAATCTTTGTAAGCCTCATTATGGCGATAATCGATTTGTATAATTTTTGTTCTACCACTAATTAAGAGTAGTTTTCTGAACTTGAAATAGTATCAGTCTTTTGCTTTTCTTCCTATCATTTAATTTTTGGTAAGATTTATGAAATTTCAAAAATGGTTACCAAAAGTAACCATTACTAAATAATTTCAATAGGTCATATTTATAGACGGCTGGATTTTTTTTGTAAAAATTAAAACTAGAAGAAGTATCAGTCTTTTACTTTTTTCTCCATCATTCATTTTTTGTAACAGAAATATGAAATATTAAAAAATGATTACTATTTTATCAAAATACTTTTAATAGGGCATATTTATAGACTTCTAGAAAAATTTTTGGTAAATATTAAAACTTGAAGAAGTATGTCTTTTGCTTTTTTCGCATTTTAACTTCTTATAACTAGCCAAACAGTATTTTTAAACTAACCTCCTGATTCCATACAATAATATCTGAATTTCTCCATCTCACTTCATTAATCATTTTAGATATAGCTATAAATAAACTCTGTCCTTCTGTGGATACATTTGCGGATATCGCCTGCAACATCCTCCTCTTTTCTTCCACCTGGTTTCTGACTCTAGTGTTAAGCTGAAAACATATTTCATTAAGCTTTGAATTCCAAGTATGCAAATAGTAGTTGCAGGTAAAAGAAAGAATAAAGTTAGCACTAAGTTCAAAATGTATTTACATTTTACAGCAAACTCTGAGTTTTAACTATTTTACCTCACCCAGCATTACTATTTACCCCTTGGTTACTTAAGTGTGTTCACTCAATAATTAATTTAAAACTCAATATTTTGAATAAGCTCTGCTGCATATCTATTTAAAACCATCTCCAAAAACGTATGTATCCAAGATTTTTAGAAAAATATTCGATTTTAAACAAAATAATAGAAAACCGTGTATAAAACTTGATTTTCTACTATTTTGGTTCATCATTTTTTTTTTTTTTAATTATGGATACATACTAATTTTAAAAACTGTTTTAGGTATAAACACAATTGTAGTAATCCATTATATTCAGTTTTTAATTAATTGATAAGTGAACAAACTTGCCGAACCGAGGGGTGAATAGGGGTGCTGGGCCGGGTAAAATATAAAATAATAAATTGTATGCTGATGATCTTAAAGTTTATAGAGATATACAATCACCTGAAGATGGCCAATTGTTGCAGGATGATATAAATAGAATTAGTAGCTGGTGTAAATTAAATAAATTGTGTAATAATGTATCAAAGTGCTGTATTATGACATATATGCGAAATATAAATGTTCTGTACATTGATTATGATATTGACTACGTGGTGATCAATCGGAAAACTAGTGTGCGGGATCTTAGTGTTACTTATGATTGTAAATTAAGTTTTGTTGAGCACATATTGTCACAAATTAAGAGTTCAACTCGAATGTTGGCATACATTATTCGAAATACCCGTTTGTTTATTCATTTATTTATTCATAAATTCACAAACTTTACATTTATAAATTTACAAAAAAAAACCCACTCAACAGAGAATCCAATTACAGAGCAGGTACAATTTTTATACATATGTATATACATAATAATATAAAACAATAAAAACACTACAATAAAATAACAAAAATGTAAAAGTTGCCAACACAAAAGACAGTAAACAGTAAAGGAAGTGAACATACTTCCAAATTAATTTTCCAGAACCCGGCCAAGAATAGTTCTAAACGAGTTAAGACTTACAGAAAAGATATCGCAATGAGCCTGGATTTCATTATAACCAGCGCACATCCTATACAGAGGTGAATTTAGAAAGTTATTATTCCTTGCAACCCTCCGCTGATAAAAGGTGTTGGAACATCTAGTAGCATATGGAGGCACATGGAACGGAACAAGTGACAAAAGTGCTGGATCATCAATTTCATTGTGCAAAATCTTGTACAGATAAAGAAGAGCATGCACATTTCTTCTTTTTGACAGGGTATGCAGATTATATCTCTGTAATAAATATGATTTTGATACGTTAAAATCGTACATGCCAGTTTCCTTATAGTACAAGTATCGCAAAATTTATTTTGCACTTTTTCAATTGCGTATCCGTGACACTGGTAGTAGGGACTCCACACAACCGAACAGTATTCCAATATACTGCGGACATAATTAAAAAATAAAACTCTGATACAATTAATATTGCTGAACTCACGAGTGTTTCTTACTACAAAACCGTACATGCTCATAGCTCTACCCACAATATCTTCCACATGCCTGTTAAATGAAAGGCCACTGTCAAACAAAACCCCCAAATCCCTTACTTCCTCTACTCGTAAGAATTGAGCCATCTATTTTATATGGAAATATAACTGGTCAACAAGTAACTAAGTCATTTGCAGCTATAGACTTGCTTTACAGCTCCCTTGTATGCTCTAAATTAGAATATTGTGTTCTAGTTTGGTCCCCTTTCTACAGTAAATACAAATATTCATTAGAAACGGTACAAAGTCGCTATTTAAAATGCAAATACTTTAGGGAAACAGGTATGTATCTATACAATGCTCGGGAATTTTTAAGAAATTTTTATAATGTTCCTTCTTTGGAAAAAAGCGTATTTTTATAAGTCTTCTTTATTTACATGGGCTTATTCACAATTTAGTTGATAATACATATATGGTAAATAACCTAAACTATAGAGTACCAAGATTAAAAAGAAGATGTTATGAGACATTTTACTGTAGAAGGGCAAGATCAAATCTAGCTTTAAGTGCCCCATTATATAGAATGCAACAACTGCATGATCGACACTGCCAGAGCACTAGATATATTTAATCTATCGAAGAGTCAATTTAAAGCTAAATTAAAATTAATTTTATTCACTCCGGATGAGTGATGCTCTTTGTAATGTACCTATGTTATGTGTAAACCAAGTGTAATGTATTTACATTTGATTTTTTTTTCTTAGGTTAGGTTTGCATAATATATTATTTATTGTTCTGTAAATGGTTAGTTATTGTATCAACTGTAGAACAAATAAATAAATAAATAAAATAAAAACTTAGATTTTCTTGTAAAATATAAACAAATTATAAACTGAGGGCTAACTTTATTCTTTAGTTATAAGGTCTATATCATGACCCACTATGAAAAACTCAAATTAAAAATTAAGAACATCAACACACCCTGTATAATCTTCATCTATCTTATTTAATATAAAAATGAGATAAATGTTCCAATAGTTGTATTTTTTAGTGACAAATTAAAAAAAGTCACTCTTTAGGCCATCCCTATATCCATAAAAGTGTTCAAACTTAAAAGAATGTGTTAAGTTCCATTTACAGGTTCTTATAAAATTTAAAGTATATAAAACATCAAAATAATGAAAAATAATAAGTTATTTAGTTAGTACTGTCTACTTACCCTCTGCAAGTTTAAACTCTGTGGCATTTCAGAATAGCAGTTTCCTTCCTTCTTGACCTGTAATTCACTAACAAATGACAAATTCATGAACTGAATGTCATTTAATTTTGGATCTCCATTGAGGAATTGCATTCTAATTATATATTAAGGAAAATATATCGACTTTTAAGATAACAGAATTATTAAATTTAAAAAAATAATAATAAATATTCATACCGAACCAATCAATTACATTTATCATATTTCCATATTTTCTAAGACAAGGAGAAAATTGACTAGCGACCCGTCTACTCAAAAACTATGTTGATTTGGTAATTTTCTAGAAACCTGCGGCAACCTGATTTTAACAAAATTTGATATACCGGGGTTTTTTGGGGCGCTGATCACGAATCTGAAAGATTTTTTGGCGGAAACGTTTCGTTCTCGAGATATTCATCATCAAAGTTCAAATTTGAACTAAGCTTATTTTAACTATATTCCCCTTCTTTTGCACACAATTCTTGATTTAAAGCTAAAGTGTCACACAATATTTGATTTTCACCTTTTAAAACCCCGTTTTTCTACATTTTTTACATTATTTTTGCATTAAATTGCGTGGCTTTTCTTTGATAATGCGGCAACCATACATACACATAGGGCTTCATGGCACACTGGGATTGAAATGATTCAGTATAGCTATGCAATTTTATGCAAAAATAATGTAAAATACGTAAAAACGGGGTTTTAGAAGGTGAAAATCAAATTTTGTGTGCCACTTCAGCTTTAAATCAAGAATTGTATGCAAAAAGAAGGGAGAATATTGTAAAAATAGGATTAGTTTAAAATTCAAGTCTGATGATGAATATCTCAAGAACAAAAGGTTTCCGCCAAAAAATTCTTTCAGATTCGGGATCAGCGCCCCAAAAACCCCCGTATAGGTACCAAATTTCGTCAAAATCGGAGTTGCCGCAGGTTTCTAGAAAATTACCGGTGATTTTTGTGACAGTGACATAGTTATTCGCATCGCACGAGTTAGATGCATCTTAATTTGCAGCTTGCCTAATAAGCCAATAA
>JACEGR010010039.1:0-21574 GCA_014170235.1 Listronotus bonariensis
TAAGTTTAATTCAAATAAATAATAGTTTAAAAACTAAAAAACACGCTTTTATATGCAACCGAACTAAAAATTAGAAAATAATTTTTCATTACAAAGAGTTTGTCACTTCAGAGTAAAAAGCGTGGGGTGCATTTTACAATTTTTTCATAACTTTTCCCTCATAGATATTTGCAAATAGAATAATTATAACATTTAATATATTAAGCACCCCACGCTTTTATTCTGAAGTGACAAACTCTTTGTAATGAAAAATTATTTTCTAATTTTTAGTTCGGTTGCATATAAAAGCGTGTTTTTATAGTTTTTTTAAACTATTATTTATTTTTCATTTTTAGTTCGATATATCAATTAGTTTTTTAAAAATAAATGCTCCAGTTTATTCACTAAAAATTCCTTTGCCATTTTGTCAAGAGACACAGAGGATCTGTAAAGGAATTTATTTATCCTGGCGGTCCTAATCAGGATAACGGGATACTGTTTTTAAATTATTGCATTGTCATCGGTCCTTGTACGTGTGCAAAGTTTCAAAGAAATTGAATCGCTGGAAGTTGGTAAAACTTAGGCTCAAAGGTTCCGTTACATAGATAGATAGATAGATAGATAGATAGTTACAACCCAAGCTAATAAAAGCGTGTTAAAAATACAAAACCTAAAAAAGTTTCTAAATCAGGCTATTAAAATTATTATTTTTCGAGATCATTGCGTACGTCTCTGTTTAAATTTGGTTAGGAAGATCGATAGAGATCGTTTATTTCCACACTTTTATGGATTTTACAAAAGAGCAAAAATATTTAAAAAACGTATTTTCATAATACCAATATTTCCGTACAATTCTATTATTCTAGCGCATTTCATTTTTAAGATAAATAATAATAACCTTCTCCTTTTGCTTTTTTGTACCGCGATATCTACCTAATAGTTGACTTTTGACCCCGTGACAACAAGGATTAAATGTCTCGCATTTGTTTAGAAACACCCTGTATATTAATAACAAACTACTGGTTAATTAAATATCATAAAAATATTAAAATAAATTAATATACTAGGTATTGTAGGCTAGAATTTTATCTCTATTTATTTTTAATGCCCTGTATTTACGAAAAAAAAATGCTGTATCTTAAAAGGTAACGTTTCCTTTTTAAATGTAAAATACATATATACTTATACTGTCAAAATTCACAACTTGCCGAACTCTGTGGTAAACATGGGTCTCGTTGTCGAACATTTATTGCAATTGACATGTTGTATATCATCCATTTCCCAACGGAATTGGCTATCCCGATGAAAATTTATAACACCATTGTGAGTATCATCACCAGACACATGCAAAGGGACCCTAACGCATTTTGTCATTTGTAGTGTTTTTAGATTGTAATACATTAAACTTTTTGAACGTTTTATTGTAAATTTAATTACCAAATATACGAAACAGTTGAAAGTTTGGAAAATTAAATATTTTTGCACGTAATCTAAGCTAAAAAGCTTCCGTTTTTTTAATTGTTATCATAAAGGCAAATTACCATTCGTTGCAAACTACTATATTTTAGTATACTACATAAAGTGTTATTAGAAGATATATACAGGGTATCCAAGAAAATTTGGGCAAACTCTTGGATTTATAAAAATATGACAGGTTCCTTAAAACTTTTTTTAAAAGTCCCTCTTTAATAAGGTATGTGCCTTTAAAGGACGCCGCTGGAAATCAGTTTTTCCTAAATAACTTTTATAGTACTTGGTATAATAACATATTTTGGTAATTTTCTAGAAACCTGCGGCAACTCCGATTTTAACGAAATTTGGGATACGGGGTTTTTGGGGTGCTGATCACGAATCTGAAATATTTTTTGGCGGAAACGTTTCGTTCTCGAGATATTCATCATCAAAGTTCAAATTTGAACTAAGCCTATTTTCACTATATTCCCCTTTTTTTGCACAATCAATTCTTGATTTAAAGCTAAAGTGTAAATTTATTTGATTTTCACCTTTTAAAACCCCGTTTTCTACGTTTTTTACATTATTTTTGAATTTAATTGCGTGGCTGTTCTTTGATAATGCGGCAACCATACATACACATAGGGCTTCGTGGCACACTGGGATGGAAATGATTCAAAGTATAGCTATGCAATTTAATGCAAAAATAATGTAAAATACGTAAAAAATGGGGTTTTAAACGGTAAAAATCAAATATTGTGTGCCACTTTAGCTTTAAATCAAGAATTGTGTGCAAAAAGAAGGGGGAATATTGTAAAAATAGGATAAGATTAAAATTCAAGTCTGATGATGAATATCTTAAGAACGAAACGTTTCCGCCAAAAAATCTTTTAGATTCGTGATCAGCTCCTCAAAAACCCCGTATACAAAATTTCGTCAAAATCGTAGTTGCCGCAGGTTTCTAGAAAATTACCCATATTTTTTCTACTAGCGTGTGGAAAGCAGCACTTTTCCGCACGCAATTTACTTTGGAAAATGTCACTTTTCCGAACTAGTGCGGAAAAGTAAACCTTTGCAAATTTTCCACTTAAACAGGTACTTAAAATGTTTTTAATTCTGAAGTTTGACTTGGTATAATTTTATTATTGGCATATTATTCTTTTATTTGTACAAATTAGGTGTACAATTAACGAAATATTCCCAAAAAATTAATATTGTTTTAAAAACATTGTCTCAGAAATCCTGGTATATATTAAATTTGCTTGTTAGATTTTTAGTTTTAAGGTGCCGGTGTCCATATTATAAAAGATCAAAGTCATTAAAAGTCACCGTAAATAAAAGTGTCTTTAGTACATTCTGATCAGTATCGTCGATTTTGAATAAAATACGTTTCCCATGGAGTCTTCTGACGAGGAATTACATAAATCCATTCTAAAAGCAGCCGAAATAGCAAATTTAGATTTTTTGCCGTCCAAGTCGAAGCACAGGTACAAGCTGTTGTGGCAAGAAAAAATCAAAAGTATGAAAGAAGAAGTTTTTATGGCATATTTCGCGGAGCTTGCTAATACATGTAAGCCCAATATCTTATGGTCAAGGTATTCCATGTTAAAAAGTGTCATTAAGATCGAAAAGATCATGGATTTAAGCAAATAGTTTAAAGTTACATCGTTTTTGAAGAAGCAAAATATGAGATTTAGACCCAAGAAGGCCAAAATTTTCTCAAAAGATGAAAAAGCAAAATTTATTAATGATGCTACCAATGATCTCTAGATAATGCGTGTCGTCTAGAAAAATTAATGAAAATTAGCATTGATGATATTGACGATTAGGGAAGTCGTTTAATTATAAATATTCCAGACTCCAAAAACCATTCTAGCCGAAGATTTTTTATTTCTGAGGAACTTAAAAATGGAAAATATCTAGCTTTGTATAGGAAGTATTTCAGTTTACGAAAGCCCGAAACACCACACACAAGATTTTTTGTTAATTACAAAAATTGGCTTGTACTGGCCAGTGCATAGGAATACATTCTTTTGTCAAGATGCCCTCTGAAACAGCTGCCTATTTACGTCTCTCAAACCCAGAACTTTACACGGGACATAGCTTTCACCGTTCCTCAGCTACAATGTTAGCTAATTCTGGTAAAGGCATAACGAATATTAAAAGACTTGGAGGTTGGAAGTCATCATCTGTTGCAGAAGGCTACCTAAAAGCTGTACAAGTTTCAAGACAGACTTATGAAACAAAATATTATCCCAAAATTCATCTACCTTTGAACACAGCAAAACACACTTAAGGCCCGTTGTACCGTCTTCTAACAAGCAACAATGTGTCTCTGTTACCTGTAACGACGACCGGTTCAATTGCACCCAACGGCAATCTCCAACTCCGCAACTTACCCATAACAACTTGCCTCTGCGATTCATTTGCAAAATGCTACCAACTGTTCTTTTACAATTAATGTTGTTAATAATAATAAGCAGTAATGGTAAAAATAAATATTATCAAATGGTTGTTTAGTTTGACTCTTCCACACACTCGTAGAAAAATAGCGTTGCTAACACGTGCCGAAAGTGCCTTTTCCGCACTAGTTAGGAAATATACTATTTTAACATGACAAATATTTTTAAAACCTCCTTAAAATGGTGCCCTTCTAGAACATTTGCAAATATTAGGGCGCCAGAAACGGACTTGCCCTCGCACAATAGTGCACAATAAAAACAGATTTTCCTCGTCTTTTAAGGGCACACATCTCAGTAATTAGGAGCTTTGGAGAAAAAAAATAAAAACTTATCATTATTATTTTTATGTGTTCTATATGAATCTGAGAGATTGCCCACATCATTTTAGATACCCTGTATATTCCCACTTTTAACTAGTGTTTTGCTCTTATACCTACTTAAATTTTATTGTAATATAAATTTTTGCAATGTGACAGTACACAAAACATCAACAAACCAAAAAAATTAGTTAACATAAGTTTCAGCAACTTCTTTTGGTTCATGTCTTACTAAACTAAAAATTTGACGGTTCCTGATAAATTTAATAAACCTTTGATATAAAAAGAAATCATATAAATTTGGATGACTCAGAAGTGGAAATTATGTAATTCATACGGTCAAAGAAAAATATAGCATGTAACACATGCGTAAAGTTTTTTTCTTATGAGACTGACGTTTGTAAAATATTACTTTATGGACTTATTAGGTGTATTGTTTATTAAGCACCCTTAATAAAAAAAATTAAGGGTAGGGCCTACCATTGCCCCGCCAGTTTATCTGCTTTCTCATTGCGCCGGTGGCCCTTATGTCCTGGTAATACACAGGCAATGGCTTGCTTGTTGGACGCACCCACCTCTTCCATGGCGAATGTGATAAATTCTTTTTTAAATTTAGACATAGTCTTTTAGCCAAATTTAACAACATTTTATATTGTTATGTTTATTTTAACTTTATCCAAAATATGTTTTTACCCAACACACACGCTAAAAAATAAAGATAGAAGCAGTTTACTCTTAGAGAAAAATAATATTTTTCTCCTTGCTAACCCCACTTTATTTACAAACAAAATTTTTATTTGGATAATTCAGTGTAATATAATAAAACCCACTAGATGGCAGAAAAATAACACCAATAAAAAGCTCAATTATACTTGTGTTTATAAATACAATTACAAAACAATGGACAAACTTCGTTTTTAATATAAAAAACAAGCATTTTAGAAACAAAGCAAAAAAGAGCCTTTTACCTTCCGTAGCATGTCCTCGAGAGAGTCCATGTCGGAGCTTCCGTTGTTGTTGTTGCTCGGTTGCACCATGTGTAGATAAGCCCTAACTTCCTTCTTGTGCACGCCCGATTACTCCTTTTTTGTTCAGTCCACTGGCTGTAGCCGTGTTTGCCGCACTTGTCACATTTTCATTTTACACTGTTTTAGAGTTATTTATCACAGGCTGCTAAAATAGGTTTTATCCATTGGTTTTCTCTTTAAATTAGGTTTTGGAGAAACGGAGAAAACATTTCTTTTATAAATGTAAAGACTTATTTTTAAGGGGTATAAATAATAGTATTATAGAGCCATTGAGAGTCTTGTTAAAAGAATAAAAATATTTTTAACAGGAAAAAGCTATATTTTCAATTTGAAATAATTAATAACATTTTATGTACGATTACATTATACACTGCCTCAATAAAGTCTCGCACCAAGTCAATTAAAATTGAGTTTTTCTTGAAAGAAAAACTACAAAACATTGCAAAATTTAACGATAGATATACATAAAACTTTAGTTTTTAGATGGGACCTTCCATAAAGTGGACCACAAATAGACTTAACTTAACCTAACTTTATTGGTTTTTAATTTTTTCGAAATTCAACAATTTCGAAAAAAGTTATTCTTTATAAAAATGTACGCTCTATCTCAAATGCTAGAAACTAAAATGTGATTCACCGTATGATATACAGGATGGTACAAAATCAAGAAAAATTATAATAAAAAAAGAAAAATGCATTGTCTAAACTACTTAAATGTAAAAAAAGGTCAAACATTTTTCTTATTGCTTATAATTTCTTTAAAAAAAATTAAAGTTAAATTTAAAAATAAATGAATATTAATAATATATTTTACTTTTTATATGCAGAAATTTTCAAGTTAAAATCTACGTAATATTAAGAAAGCGTAAAGATTTATTTAACTAAGAGTTAAAATTTGGCTTAATTATTTTTGTAAATTATAGGGAGATTTTTAAGGCCTTCATTAAAAAAAATAAGTTTTAAAAATCATACATTTTAATTTTTTTAGTTACCCTATTTTTTTTAAATCTATACTCAAACGAAAAAACATACTTTATAACTTTTCTTTTTATATTAAAGTAGTTTATAAAAGTATGTTTTTATATATTTTTTATTTTTAAAGTAACATTTTAAACCACCCTGCATTTCCTAAATTTCATTTTAGCTTCTAAAGCCGCGTACAGACGGGTGTAATGCAACCTGCAATGCAACATGCAACGCAACAAGATTCGCACGTTTTGACGGTTGTGCGTAATGCGTGCTGGAACGTTCGTCTCGATCCATACAGGTGTCGATTTTTTTGCGAGAACACAAAGGCGTTCGATATAAGTTCGCAATATTGGTTGTGTTTAATGAAAAACAAAGGTAAAATGTAAAGGCAAAAGAAAACATACTTTATTCAATTGAATTTTATAAATAGAACTAAATTTTGTTAAACCGTTTTCTTTATCAAATACCTGAGTTTTTCACCGGAGACAGTGACAGTGACCTATTTTGGATTTTCGCGTTTGTTCTACAAAGTGTTATGTAAACATAAAAAGATCTTCTTTACAGCATGGTTAGTCCACAACTTTGTTTTAAATGTGAATAGGCCTATTTGCAGAGAAGTTTGCAGCAACCACATTAAGACACTTTGTTGCATTGCATGTTACGTTGCATGTTGCGTTGCACGTTGCGTTACACACGTCTGTACGAGGCTAAACATTTCAGATAAGGCAAATATTTTTAAAAAAATACAGGGTGATTCACGGTCGATGGTAGGTTAGACGTTTATGGGAAACGGAACGCAGAAATTTTCTGAAAATTTACCATCTTACATTTTCTTACCTGGTCTATCGATCTAAAATATTTTTAGCAATGCGACGTTGCCGGTTCTATCAAAAAGTCCTAGAAACTTTATTTTTTAAATGGAACACCCCCTTTAATAACAAGTTTTTATATTCGCCCTTTTATTATAATACTTTTTTATTATTATTGCCCTAAACCTATCTCTATCGGTTTTCAAGATAAAAAATAAACCTAAGTAAATTAGTGCTCTCAATTCATAAAAAGTTGATGTTTTGGTGGTAGTTTAGACAGACTCGATGTATGTAATTTACACTCAGAAATCGACTCCATATCATACAGGGCGTGCTAAAATTACTATTATTCCGTTATTCTTAAAAGGGGTCAAAAGATTATTTTTTCAAACGAAACCCCTGTATATTACTTAATAAAAAAAAGATGAAGAAGAACGCTTCAAGATGACATATCATGTTCTTATACCTAAATTATCAAGTTTTCTTATTAATGCCGCTTTTGTGTGTAATATTTTTTAAGAATTTAATTTTAAGTAATCATAGAAATATCAAGCTTATGACAGTTTGGTGACTTTTATAAGTAACTTATAAACAGTTATTGACGGTGTTAAATATAATCTTCCAATAAAAACATCAACTTTTCATAAATTGATAGCACTAATTTACTTAAGTTTAATTAGGGCCATTTTTTTGGACCATATTTAACACAAATTATTTTTTATCTCGAAAACCGATATAGATAGATATAGGGCAATATTAACGAAAAAGTATTATAATAAAAGAGCGAATATAAAAACTTGTTAATATAGGTGGTGTTCCATTTAAAAAATAAAGTTTCTAGGACTTTTTGATAGAAGCGGTAACGTTGAAATGCTGAAAATAATTTAGATCGATAGAACAGGTAAGAAAATGTAAGATGCTAAATTTTCAGAAAAATTCTGGGTTCCGTTTTTCATAAACGTTCAACCTACCATCGAGGGTAAATCACCCTATGCATGTATGTTTCTCAAAATTAAAAATTTTAAAAATTTATAGGTATATTATTGGATTTTTAATTTCTCAGTAAATTTAGATGCATTTTATTATTTATAATGCCTAGTTTAAAAAAAAAACTCTATATCGCTACACTTTTAAGGGACCCTGTAGTATAATTGGTGTCACAAAATGCACACTTTAACAAAAACTTGACGTATTTGGTCCTTTTATCATAAAATTACTTGGATAGTGTATAAAAGGTAATTAATATTATTTGTTGGTATTATTATTGTATTTTTTTCGTTTTATTTTTAATCTTTAAATGTGTTAATATTAAATTAATATTTACAAGGCATGGACGGTTTTGATTTATTAAACGTGTTTACTTTAGATAATAGGTAAAATCAGTAAATTTGTTTTATACAAATTTATATAGATTTTATATATTTTGTTAATTTATTAAATAAAAAAACAATAAAACGTGTAAACTTGATAAATTTAATCCAATTTTAATTTAGCTATTTATTGTAGTGACATGCTACGTGCATTTATGAATATTAAAACTGCTTTATTTTAATAACATTAAAATTTTTACCCCAGTCTGCGTAATATACAGGCTGTTACAAATTTAAGGGCCAACATCAGGATCACGAATAAGGTAAGGGATACGGGGTTAGTTAAACTAAGACAAAGTTGAGCATATTTATGCTTAACAATATCCCGTTTTAAAGTTTGAAATAATTTGCTGTCGTTTCGGAATTATTCCGAAAACATCGAAATTTTTCTTTTTTTTAGTTGATTTGATGAAAACAAACATCACATTGTCATTGTCACTTTTTTCGTTTTATAAAATGATGTAATTTAATTTAAGATCCGATGTTTCGTCTTTGAGCCACCATCATCAACTTTGTTTTATTTTTAATAGGCGGAATATTTAGTTTTAACCTTGGTAAAATGATATTTTAATTCTAAATTTAACGACATATTACACTTTGCATTTATGCGACCTTTCGGACCAAAAAAATTAACTATTCTGCTAATAAAAATTAAAACTTAATCCGAAACGTTTGGATAAAATTCCGTTCGCAGGTACGTATGTAGTTGCGTGTTAGTTAAATTATAAATAAATATACAGGGTAATTCAAAAATCGATCACGAAACCTAAGGGGTAATTCTACTTGACAAAATAAGGGTAGAGCTTTATATCATTTTTTTTCAAAATATCATTCGTTTTTGAGTTACAAGCCGTCAAAGTTAAAGTTTTTATTTTTGTTTTTTGAATTGCCTTCTTACGGCAAACAATTAATGTGAATTGTTACTAGAATGATGAACGATTTAGTCTAGGTTTTAACTATTAGTCAAATCGGTTTTTCTGTAAGCGAGTAATTAAAAAAAACTTGAACTTTAACGGCCTGCAACTCGGAAACGAATGACATTTAAAAAAATGTATATAAAGCTTTACCCTTATTTTGTCAAGTAGAATCACCCCTTTAGTTTTGTGATTAATTTTAAATCACCCTGTATAAGTAAAAAAATATTGGGTTTAAAAAAAAAAAATGCATAGTAACAGTTAAACGACCATTTCTCCAAAACCAATGGAGTTAGATATTAACAATGTGGCATTTACTTGGAGCTCTTTTAAAGATCTTTTTAATGGTGATCCTGGTAATAAAATACAGGGTAGGACAAAAAGTATGAATTCTTAAATAGAGCACCCTGTATAATATATTTCCATTTTAAGCATTCAAAAAAAACCTTAAGAAAATACCACATTAGGTACATCTAATTTTATTAGTTTTGGAAATATGGCTATTTAAATCAAGTATTTAATTAATTTTTGAAGTACCACCATTTTGTAGTAGGTTAAAATATTAAATTTATATTGTAGTATTAATTATAAAGTACTCTTTAGGAAGTTTAAAATGATGTGCCACAAGACCTCCGTTTCTATTTAATTTTTTTTCTAAAGATGGCATCCAGCAGCCATTTTAATATTTTCATCTGTCAATTTTACTTTTAAACATAGTACGAATGTATTAATTTCATATCGTAAAGTTTTAATTGTCTTAATTGGTCCGTTAAAGAAATAAAAAGGAGGGGAGGGGATTTACGAAATGCGCGGTATATAAGTTATAGTTAGAATTTTATATAAGGCAATATTGTATATAAAAGTTTATATTTCCTTTAAGTTGTAATATAACTATTTTTTTTACTTGTAAAACAACAAAAAGAAGGGTTTTAAATTTTACCCCGAAAATAAAATAAGGCAAAAACCCAAAGAAACTCGTTAAAGTTTTGTAATAAAACGATACTTAAGTTTAACGAATGCTTTTACAGTTTTTATTAGTACTGCCTCTTACTAAGTTGTTTATGATGTGTTTTTAATGGGGTACAACAATATATTCCAAAGCAGAAATGTAAACTTTAAAATTTTAATGTGAAAATGCAATGTTTAGACGTAAAGAAACATCAAGCTTTATTATTGTTAATAAACATTTATGCATATAAGTTTTATTACTAAAAATGTAATATTAAAATATATGTCAGTTAAGTTATATGGTTTTAAAGGAGTACTATAGAAACTATTGCCATAAAGTTAATATTAAGAAAGAGTTATGGTTAATTTACGCTCAAAAAGGTACATATAATTATTTTTCTGTTTACATGGTTAAAATTTAATTAATAAACTTAATGGTGCATTAAAAAATTACATAAGAAGAAAATTGTGTGCAATTTTTGGTAATAAACTTTAAAAAAATATAGAAATGGCAGCCATTACTTCACAGCGTCTCGGTAAAGAGGTGAATTGCAGTTATACCTATCTCGGTGTTAGATCTAATTAAAATATTGTCAGCAAGTGACGTTAAAACTGCTTTTTAAATTTTAAGTAAAAACTCAATTTTTAAGAAAAAAATCGGCTAATTTTGTTTTTATAAAAATTAGAAATATTAATAAGTTGCAATAATTCTGTAAAGTAGTAGGTTTTCATGGTTATGATCCACACTGAATTTGAATACGTAATTTGTGAAAAAGAGCTTTTAACGAAACATCTTACTATTAAGATACTTATTACAAGGATGAATGCTTCTTATTTCCTAACGCAAAAACAATGCATCTGACAAAAAATTAGAAATATATTGTATTTAGAAGTATATAACAATCATTAAATAATATTTGTTTTATTAAAAAAGGCAATGGCGTACTACCATTTTTTTACAAACACATGGGTAAAACTTCGCTTGAAAAATTAATTGGGTAAAAACAGGGTAACAACTAAAAGAAGTAAAAAACTTGTAAATATAGGAAATTTAATGTCTGTTAAGATTCCGTGGTTTACTTTCTAAAATATTGAGTTTTCGTGCTTCTGCTGATCTCCTGCAAGACCTAGAAAGATGTTTAGCGGTGAGCCAAAAACTTTAAAAAATTAATTTTAGTATAGAAAATATAGGTAATGCGAGGGGGTGCTCACTCTAAAAAATTTGTACATTTATTTCGGGATTTCCCGGAAATCATAGTGATTTTTCTGAATTTTTAAAGATTTCCCGAAATCAGTAAAGGATTTCGAATAAATTCCCGAAATCAATTAGGATTTCGAAGAATTTCTTAAAATCAGTAGGGATTTCGGAGAATTTTTTAAAATTAGTGGGGATTTCTGAGGATTTCCCGAAATCATTAACGATTTCTAAGGATTTCCTGAAATAGTCACCGATTTTTCTGTGTTTCTATGAACTAACCAAAGTAACCCTGGAAAATGTTTAATTAGTTAGGTACTTTACTAAGTTCGTTTTTTGTTCTGACAGTACTAACCTCGGTGAACCATATGAAACTAAAAATATTGACCTAAGATTCTTAATCAGCATCACTATAAACCCTCATATCCCAAGTTTGAGGCAACAAATCCGTTCGTAAATAAAAAATTCAAGATGTCGGATGCAAATAGGCAAATTGACCTAAGATTCTTAATCAGCATCTCAATAAACCTTTACATCCCAAGTTTGAGGCAAATTGGTTCATAAATAAAAAAACAATAATGGCGGATTTTTTATTTTTAAAATTAAAAACTTTGTATTGTATTGTATTGCAAATTTCATACGAATTTTAATTCAATTTTAGGAAAATCTCTGGCATAAATTCCAGATTTGGTACAGTAAAAAGCTAGGCGAAAAGTATTTTTCTAGACCTAACAACTCCTTTCTTTATATTTTTAAGTAAAGAAAATTTCCAGCTTAACTTTTAGGTTAGATTTGTTTTAAGGAATGAAAACGGTAATATTTTTGCAAAAAATCGCACATTTTTCTTTAGACTTTCTCAAGAGCTTTATTTTATTGAAGTTCTAATACTTACCTGAGTAGGTACCTTTCCAGTGACGCAAATAGAGCGCTCCCGAGTAGCACAGGAGCATTTCGTTTTACTTTATGGCGTTCCAGTGACGGAAAGTGTTATGCACCTGAGCTACTCCGTTTTTCTTTCCCCTTGCCCCTCATCCACCAACCCCTCTTATGGTTTTCGTGCTCCAAACGTGTTTTTTATGATTAAGGATAGATTTTTTAAAATAATTTGGTAATTATTTAGAATACGGTTTTCTGCTATTTTAACGATTTTTAAAATATTTTGAATAATGTGAATGATTTGATTTTTTTTTATTTATTTTTTTATAATAAAAAAATATTTTTTGGCATTTGTCCACTTTTATTATGGACAATTGGCAACGTTGTATAAATGTTTAATAATAAAAGAGGGATTATAAAGGGTGGTCAGGTTAGTCAACATTTTTTTTGTAAATATTTTAATTACAACAGAGACACTTTATGAACCCAGTTTGTGTGAATTCTTTCTTTTTTAACACGCTTTTATTAGCTTGGGTTGTATCTATCTATCTATCTATCTTTCTATCTATGTAACGGAATCTTTGAGCCTAATTTTTACCAACTCCCAGCGATTCAATTTCTTTGAAACTTTGCACACGTATCAAGGACAGATAACAATGCAATAATTTAAAAACAGTATCCCGTTATCCTGATTAGGACCGCCAGGATAAATAAATTCCTTTACAGATCCTCTGTGAAAGAGTAAGCGAGCTAGAGCTAGGCGAGTGATCTGCGCATGCGTGCAGCTGAGAGACGAATGTTGCCATTAATCTTGAGTTGGGTTTCGAGGGTTCACAAGATGCAAGGTTGTACAGTCGATCATGCAGTCATTTATCTGGGCTCGCGACTGTTTGATGGTGGACAAGCTTATTTTGCACTTAGTCGTGTGAGATCTTTAGACGGTATGCGGATTGAAGAACTGGACTGCTCTAAGTTAACGGGAAAAACCCCATGCAACAGTGACGCTTTAAATGAAATGATGAGATTATAGGGTTACCAGACGTCCGGATTAATCCGGACATGTCCGGATTTTTACTTCTTCAATTGCGTCCGGGCGGATTTTTCACTAACGTCCGGATTTTAAAGTAGTTGTCTTTATAAACGACAAAAACAAATAACAGAAAATATCAAAAACCAATCACCAAAAAACATAAAATAATAAAATAATGTAAAAAATCGTTTATAAATTTAGAAGTGTAAATTCACCTTTAGCCGAATAAAAAGGCGCGGTGACTATCGTTTGGCAAGCGCGGCGCAGCAGTCAGCCAAGGTCGGCAGCGAGAATGCGGGGAATCACCAATAGATTTATTTACATTATTTTCCGAGTGTTCACGCAGTTTAAGAGTTTTGCTATTTCAGTGAGCTAATTTTTGATTGCGCATCGTTTTAAAGGTTTATAAAATAGTTTTTGTAATGCCGAAACGCAAATGTACTTATTCGGATGAAATTTTTCAATTGTATCCTTCCTTTAAGAAAGGAAAGACCAGTAGCGAGGTAATTTGCAATGTTTGCAATTGTTCAATATCAATTGCCCATAAGGGTAAGCTTGATATTGAGACCCATATAAAAAGGAAAAGCACAAACAAATGTTAAATGCTCAAGCGGGAACTTCTGGTCTTAGAAATTTTGTGGTAACTTCAGGAGAAAACAAATCGATAAAAGCAGCTGAAGCAACATTGGCTTTCCATACTGTCTGCCATCATCAATCTTATAAGTCCATGGATTGCACAATAAAGGTTAGTTTATAATTATTAAAATATTTGGCGTTAAAAACTCGATACATGTAATTACCCTTCAGGGTGTTTGTAAAGAGTATAAATGAAAAAATAATTAAAAACGCGTCCTTTTTCACGTATTTCCATACGTAAAGTACACCTTTTTTTTATTCATACAAAACTACAAAAGCGTAAAATAAAGACCAATTTTTTTAACTTGTTAAAAAGAAATGGTCTTGATTATTATTGAGTACTATGACTATGACCAGACAGCAGTGCAATGGTTGCCATTTCGGACTATCTTTTGAATCTTTTGTTCTTTTGTAAACCATCAAAAAGCGGTTTCACGTCACTTTGGTCCTGCTCGGTTGACAGTTAAACAAAGGTTGGTCCGTCACTTGTCAACCGATCGGTTGACTAGTGACAGACGATCCATTGTTTATCTGCCAACCGGAACCGGAACGAAAGCGACATGAAAACGCTTCAAGAAGGCCAAAGTGCGGTATTGTTTTTTAAATGTCATGACGTGTACTGATCAAACAACTGTAAATTAGTTTTTTAACGAAAAAATTATTACAAATTGGGTAGTAGATAAAATATTGTATACAACACGTGCTTTTCGCTAACGTTAATGCTCGCAATCTTTCCATTCACGAAAAAGAAAACTTTATGCACTTATTGTATAAATAACTACTTTATAGGGGTAGTTTATTACTAGTATATTTTTGGTTTCAGTTAAACAAAAAATTTACCATGATTCAACCATAGCCAAAAAGGTTACTTGTGGGCGGACTAAGGCGGAGGCAATTATAAATAATATAATTGGACCATATACTCTTGAACTGACTCTTCAGGGAATTAAGAAGGTATCATTTATTGGTGTGGCTACAGACGCAAGCAATCATAATGCATTAAAAATGTTTCCAATGTTGATACAATATTTTGATTATAAGGATGGAGGAATTCAATGTAAATTATTGGACATTAAGAGCTCTCCAAATGAAACTTCAGAAACCATTTCTGATCTAATTTTAGATGTTCTGAAAACAAATAATTTAGAAAGAAAATGTGTAGCATTTTCAGGGGATAACTGCAATACTAATTTTGGTGGAATGGAAAGGAGAGGTCAAAATAATGTTTATAGCAAATTAAAAACAAAAATTAATAATCAAAATTTGGTTGGTGTAGGTTGCCCAGCTCATGTACTTAATAATGCAGTGCACCATAGCTGTGATAAATTGAAAGTTGATATAGAAAGCATAATACTCAAAATATTTAACTATTTTAGTATTTATACCGTACGAGTTGAAACACTTAAGGAATTTTGTGAATTTGTGGGAACAGAATTTGAGATTCTTTTATATCACTCAAAGACTAGATGGCTATCTTTGTTTCCGGCTATTGAAAGGGTTTTAAAAATGTTTGAACCTCTTAAGGCATATTTTTTGTCTCAACAAGATGCACCTAATATACTTAAATTATTTTTTGAAAACGATTTTGCAGAAGCTTATCTTCTCTTTGTTCATTCTTTAATGTCTGTTTTTCACCCAAATGTAGAAAGAATTGAACGTCAGAACAATTCTGTAATTGAAACTATGACAGTTTTAGAAAATGTTGTTTCCACTTTAGAAGAAAGAAGAGCTAATAAATTCATACCTCTAAAAGTGCGTGAAATTTTAAATAAATGCATCGAAAATGGTTTAGAACGCGAATGTGATCAGCTAAAGTTAGAGTTTTTTAATTTGTATAAAAATTCGATTACATACTTAAAAAACTGGCTTAAACCATTTGAAGAATTCCATTGTTTTAAATGGATGAGCCTAATTGATATTACCAAGTGTATTTGGGACAGTGATGTTATGCCTTCATTAATATATTTAATATCAAAAGGAGTCGAAATAGATGATGCCAAATTTTTTGATGAATTTTGTAATTTAAAAAATATATATCAGAAAATTTTGACTCCAATGACCACAATTTGCCTGCTCACGAAAAATGGGCAAAATACTTTAATGCAAGTATTTCTGAAGAAATTTTTTCACAGTTAATAAAAGCAGCCCAATTTATTTTTGCAATCCCATCTCACAATGCAAATGTTGAACGAATATTTTCACTTATTGCTGCTCAGTGGACCAAAGAAAGAAATAGACTGCTTTTACCTTCTGTGAAAGGAATACTTATGACTATTTATAACTTAAAACATATAAACTGTTCAGAGTTTTACAATTTTGTGCTTTTACCGGAAAATTTAACCCTTTTAAATAAAATACAAAGCAGCGAAAAGTACCTGTGAAGTAATTCAGTTTTTTTGTGTGTTGTAACTTGTTTTACTTTGTAAGTTTCAATTAAAAATTTAAATAAAACATTTATTTTTTGGTCTTGTTTTATTTTATTAGAAAAATTAAATGGTAACTATTACCAAGATAAGGTGAACATTGTTACTTTGCTAAAAATATGGCGTCCGGATTTTGTCCGGATTTTCTTAAAGGCTTGTCCTGAAAAACAAATTTTCATCTGGTAACCCCATGAGATTACGAAATAGTTCGTAAAACATTTCAATATCACATGCCGGCAGAAAACTAATTGATATATCGAACTAAAAAATGAAAAATAAATAATAGTTTAAAAAAACTAAAAAAACACGCTTTTATATGCAACCGAACTAAAAATTAGAATATAATTTTTCATTACAAAGAGTTTGTCACTTCAGAATAAAAGCGTAAGGTGCTTAATATATTAAATGTTATAATTATTCTATTTGCAAATATCTATGAGGGAAAAGTTATGAAAAAATTGTAAAATGCACCCCACGCTTTTATTCTGAAGTGACAAACTCTTTGTAATGAAAAATTATTTTCTAATTTTTAGTTCGGTTGCATATAAAAGCGTGTTTTTTAGTTTTTTTAAACTATTATTTATTTCACTCATAAATAGAATCAAACCCTTCCGATGTTGTCAAATGCTTTCCATATTTAGCATGGTATAACTGATGTTTTTAGTCGTTTTTTTCTTACCTACTTATACGTTCTGAATTAACAATTTTATATTTATCATATTTTTTATCTTTATTCTCAAAAATATGTGGAAAAAATTTAATTTTTACTTAATTTTACATGTGATGTTTAGTTTCATTAACTCATTTTACCAATTTTACCCCGCCCAGCACCCCTTTTCACTCCCGGTCCCTTAAGTTTGTTTACTGATATTTTTTTTTAAACGGGATATGTTTGATGTACGTTTTATTTAGAAGAGTGTCTAAATATGTAAGTATCAATAATTTTTAAAAAACCCTTAAAATAGCAGAAAACCGTTTATTAAACTGTTACCAATTATTTGTTTGAAATGAAATTACAGAATTAAAAGAGATTACTTATTATTATAAAGCCAAGAAGGGTTAAAAAACTAAATTTTAAAAGTTCTTTAAGGTATCTCTCCTTTCTTGTCTAGGGATGCGTTCCCCAAACTAACTTTTATAGCAGATCAAGAGCTTCAAGCCCTGAAGCGTGACACACAAAAGTTTTCGTCAGTGGAAAGCTACTCTGATAAACTGACAAGTCTACACAAAAAACACTGAATATACAGACAGATAAACGACGAGTCAGAGACAACAACGAGACGAGCAACTAAATGTACATAAATTATCCGAGAGAGAGATAGCTGCTGGGCCTTCCTTGTCTGTCTTCAAGGAAGGCAAACGCAGATGGCGCGTGAGTCGACTTTATCGTTTGCCCGCCAAATTCAAATTATATAGCTGTGCTATTTTTGCCCTTAATGTTAGGTACTTGTTTTTGTTTCTTATTAATATAAAATATTGGGGTTTACTTCAATAATTACACACACCTTATTAAAAATGTCATTTATTTGGTTATTATAAATATTTTTTCTTACAGATAAACATGTCAATATTACCTTAAATTATCTGTTGAAAAGCACAAATTTAATATATACACTGTGATCACTAATAAAAGTCAATATTCAAAGTCCAATTAAAGGTAAAAAAACACGAAAAACACAATAAATCACAGAAAATGTAAACAAACTGTCCAAACAAATCGGCCATTGAACAATATCAAACACAAATATCGATTAACATATTGGCGTGACTACCTGCGGCAACGTTGTCAAGTTAAAATTATTCAATTCATGGTATATTTTCTTTCTCTTAATTAGATGTTAGCCAAAAAGGACATTAAAGTTTACATGCAGAAATTGTAAACAACTTGGCAACCAGGGCAAAGCGATGATTGCTCCATCTACGATAGCCTGCCATGATGAAAGACAAAGACATATTTATTGGAACTTGCGTTAAACCAGAAAGAGATAAATACAATGGACAAATTGTTAGGATCAGTTACTCGTCTCATTCTTGTCTCTGGACGAGTCAAGCGTTTACTCTTACTACCTACAGTAGCAATGTTTTTTTGCATTGTTGCCGCGTATACAAGTCTGCGATTTCGGGGAAGTGCGTAATTTTGACGATGATTTCGGAGATTTCGAGGTTGTTTTTGAGATTTCGATAAGAATTTCGGGATTTCGGCTGGGATTCCGGGATTTCGGCTGGGATTTCGCGCAGACTGTGCGATTTCGGTTGATTTCGATGGGATTGCCAGGGATTTCGGACAAATTTGTACATGTATTTCGGGAGTGAGCACCCCCTCGAGGTAATGATCAAAGAACTAGTCAAAACATTGATTGTTGACAAAATGGCGGCTTTTCAAAAATATAGTGTTTTCAAGAAAATGTACACTTTACAGTGATTAAAGAAAATCCAAGAAAAATATCATATTCATGCAATTTACATAAAAAAATGTTTGGAATAAAGAGCTATATCAGCTTGCCCCATAAAGAAGCAGCTGCTAGAGCCCAAAAAAACCTTAATGTTTTGATTATTACCTGAGCGAAGTATCTAAGAAGATTGTGTTAAAAATGCTTCGATTGGTCTAGCCATTTGGAAGAAATTTTGCTTATCGACTTTAAAAGCACTGTTTCGCAAAAAACGCGTTAAAATCTTTAAGAAACCGATACACTTAGTGTAAAGGTAGGCGTCCACTAGAGACGGACGGGCCGTCCCGCTCGGGCTTCGCCTGGATTGTAAACAAGTCAGAATGCGTTCATTAAAAAACTACAGCTTAGTTTATACAATTGCGAAATGCGATTTGCGAATTGCGCCACCTGTAAAATTGGTCAATTTATAACGAAAAATTCGAAAGTCGTTAAAAATTGACCAATCAGAACATGTTTCGTAATTCGCAGGCATATGACTTATGAGTGAAAAAAATATTCCGCCCGTCCGTCTGTCTCTAGTGAAGGCTTACTTTAAGATTTTGACAAATACGCGCATATCTTCGGACTTATTTAACGGACTAATTTCAAATTTTCAAAGAATTTACTTAAATAAGTGTAAACCCGAAATATGTAAAAAAACATATTTTTTAAACCTTAGGCGAATTAATTAATATACAGTGCATGTCTGAATTAAGGACACCCCCACCCTTTTAACTTTTAATTTTTTGGTGTGTTCTTTTAAAAATTTGAAAACTTTAGTAAGACAACATAAACCAAATTTTAGGCAAAAAAATTGGTCTTGGGCCACATCATTTTTAAGCTCCTGACGGGTACTTTATAATCCCAGAATATAAAGTAAATACTTTACGTATTACAAAATGGCGGTACTTTAAAAATTACGTGAAAACTTCTTTTGAATGCTATATTTTCGAAACCAATAAAGGTATATACACTTATTGTGTTATTTTTCTTTTTTTTTTAAGAGTTTTAAGTTTTTTTTTAATTGTGATATTAGCGATAATATACAGGGTAGGAAAAAAGTATAATTATTTTTAATGACGCACCCTGTATATTATATCACTATAAAAAATATATCTAAAAGACCTTTAGAAAAATACCACATTAGGTATACCTAACTTTATTAGTTTTGGAAATATGGCCATCGAAATTAGGTATTTAAGTACTTTTCAAAGTACCGCCACTTTGTAGTAGGTAAAGGTATTGACTTTATATTTTAGTGTTATAAAGTACTGCTTAGGAGCTTATGCGCCGCAGGATCCCCCTTTCCATCATATTTTTTTTCACATGGCGCATAACTCTCAGTTTGCCATTTCTTGCCTTAACTTTGGTTTATGTCGTCTTACTAAATTCCTTAAATCTTGCATGCACAAATATCAAACAATTTAAAAGTTGGGAGGAGGGGTCCTAAATTTAGACAAGCACTGTATACAGGGTGGCCCACCATATTCGACACGGTCTGTAGCTGAATAACCATGGGGTTTTTAAAAAAGTAAATACTGGAACATATACAGGTCGAATAAGACCACTGTATAAAATTATTTTAGTCTATACAGGGTGTCTCAAAAAAGTCTGACGTATCAAAGTTATATATTTTTAAATAGAACACCCTATATTTTATGACGGTTTAAGATTCTACTTTAAAAAATATTTTAAGTTTGTGTATAGTACTAAGTGTCTAATTTTATTCGTTTTTGTGATATTTGATTTTTTGAAAACTGCAGAGGTAAAATTAAATTGATTTTACTTTAACACTTTTAACACTTTAAACTTTAAAATGTGTAACAAGATTAGAAAAGGTCTGCCATATCATACGTAGGTCAAATTAAGATCAAATATCGTACAGGGAGATCAAAAAATAATTTCAATTTTTCAGAAAATGAAATAGCCATATCTCTCTTATTTTTAATGGAACACCCTGTATTTTTTTACATCACATGATGACAAATAAAATACTCTTTCAAATGGTGTATAGGTTGCCTATACCTATCTTTTGTGCTTTTTAGTAAAATCTGTTTTTACAAATTTTTAGTCCAAATGCATGACATAGCAGCCATTAATATTTTTCTTAAGAAAATAACAACGATCATTTATTGATTACTAGTGTTTTAGTCAGTTTAAAAGAAATTTCAATGATTTTAAATAAAAACCCTTCTTCTACAACAACAAGATGATATAATACTGGTAGGATGTGAAAAAATGGTTTACTTTAGTCTAGAGTTAATCCTGAAAAATATTCCACGAGAAACCATCTGATAATTAATAGTTGCTTTAAAAAATTTGACACAATGGTTATGGATAATGGAAGAAAGGAGTTATAGGTCACAGAATGTCGTCATAACTGATCAGAGGTGTTATTAGGATTGTTTAAAAACACAAGTTTTATCATTACCACATTCAGCTGAAATAAGTGTTATTGGAAGTAGCATTATAAGCAACTAATGTTTTTTTTTGTGAATTTTAAAAATAGTGGCAGATAATACAAAATCTTTTAATTTTGTTCTTTTTTCAACAAATTTACATTTTGCAATAACGGCTTAGTAAATAGGCATAGCTATATAACAGCCTACTTACATTTAAATAGACATTTGGAATAAAAATATGTTAAAACGGAATTTACTTAAAAAGTATAAAAGATAGGTATAGGCAACCTATACACCATTTGAAAGAGCATTTGGTTTATTTATTATATATATTG
>JACEGR010010040.1:0-21572 GCA_014170235.1 Listronotus bonariensis
GAAATAAGGGATAATTTTGGATGTTTATTAGCTACGAAAGATAACACCACCACAAATCATCAGAATACCCAAATGCGAAACTAAGCGTGTTCGTTGAAATCTCTCACCACTATGGTCCCTCCCACTGCGTGGTGGATATACACCCCACGATTTAGTACGTGACCTAATGCTCATCTAGGTGTCAGTTAGTCCCATACTTTTGTTGGTATAGAACGTGAGCATGAGTTAGTTAATTGTGTTTAGTTGTTTGTGAACTTTTATGTTTTTTATTATTAAAGTGTTAGTATAGTGTCTTGTTAACTTTTTTGCCGTTTAATATGGGATATAAATGTGTATATTTATTCTGTTCCTCCATCACCGGGAGCGGATCACTTTTAGATTCTCAAAGGACCACTATTTTAAGACTATTTAACATAAATATAAAGCTTTTACAAATTACTTAGATATGTTACTAAAGTTATTGATATTAATCAGTATGTGCCTAAACACAGGAAAATATTTTTTTATTTATAGCCGCACTGCCATTTAAAAGGTTTTATTTTAAATTTAAAAAATGAGGTGTTTTTCAGTATTTAAAAAATTACATACTTCAAAATAAAAATAAAACAAATCAATTAGGTTTGGTTATTACTAAGGCAACATCTGCATTCCTTTAAAAGATTGCGTCGGGGTTTCTTTAGAAACTTGTGTTACTCGGCTTTCAATTATTCTGTCTCAATCCCCAGTTACACAAAACTATTTAATACACAATTAAGCTAAAAACGGAATAGCATTAATTAATTTAATAAGCAGTTTTTAGGCAAGGTTTTTTTTTAATGGCTTTTTGTTAAACATTCTAAACCCCCATTAGATTAATCGTTTTTAAAAATGTTTTGTGCAACCAGATATAGACATTTTATTACAGGTTGATCCAAACGTGACATCTACTAACAATATTTTACCGTTCAAAGAATGGGTAAAATTTTTAGTTTGTAATATTTTTTAATAAAGAAATATTTAAATTCCAATTAGTGTATTATTCTTTTGTTCCGTTTTCCACACATAAAAAAGCTGCATAATTAGTTACTATAAAAGTCTATCTCTCCTTAGCGCCTTGGTGCGGTTTAACCTTTACAAATTAAAAATATTACGATCCATACATTGGTGCAGATGTTCCATTTATTCTTTCTCAAGGTCATAGAAACAAGTAAGCGTAATTTGCCGCACTTTCGCATCTGTATATTCTGATAATTTGTGACAACAGAATTACTATATACTTTTATTAATAAGAATTAAAATTTTATTCATAAGATTTTCTGTAACAAGCTGCTGATGCTTTGTGTCTTCTTAAATATCCCTGGCTGTTGAATTTTCTTTCACACACATCACATGAATACTTCATTTTTTACCTAAACAATTAGTTTTTTGATGCGTCAACAAATTGTATTTGAATTTGTATACCCTAAGACATTTTTCACACTGAAATCCCTCCTTTATATCTAAAAATAAAAAAAAACCTAAATACTAATTTAAAAACACAATAAAATTAAATACAAATATGAAACTGGGAAAAATAATTATATTAAAAAAACACAGCTTTTAAGTAAATATATGAATATTTATTATTTAAATATTGCGGCAAAACCTTCGAGCATATACCGATAGAGGCAACCCTGCCGCTAGTAGTACAGTAAATAAAGCATTTTACCTCGCAATTCTTTTGTCCTGCATGGATTGACTTGAAATTTTAACAGAAAGTAGGAGTAAACAAAAAAAATGGTTTGTCTTTTAAAAAGTTGCAATTTAGCTTTCTACAGCTTTTTAAATAAAATGCATAATTTTCGAGCTATTCGCGGAAAACCCATTAAAAACGTCGATTTTTATGTCGAAAAATTGTTATTGTCAATCGCGAATAACTTGGAAAATTAGTTTAACGAAAAAATGTAGAGCACAGTTTTTGCTTAGAATCACTATTTTGATCGATTCTTGTTTTTTTCTTTTTTTTTTATCTTTGGACAATCCACGAAGGCTAAAGCCTAAATACTAACGTACCGTGGGTGTCTTAAGCAGGGTAAGAGGAAGTTTGTTAACACGGGACTTAAAAACTTGAAGATTTGGGGAGAAAGGAAAGACCTCCGCTGGCAGTAGGTTCCACAGTCTAGAAACTCTAGGGATAAAAGAACGAACGAAATGGGAAGTTCGGGGCCTGTCCAATTGAACTGTATAGGGATGCATACGCGCGGCACCACGAGTTTCTCTGTTAGGAGCTGCAAGAGGAGGGACTATACTGGATAATTCGTCGGAGCAGAAGCCGTAAAAGTATCTATAGAAGAGCGATAGATCTCCCACAGCTCGACGATGGGCAGGAGAAGGAAGTCTTTGAGTAAGTAAAAGAGTTCCTTGAATGGCATCAAGAATGCTGAGGGTTGTAGGGGATGCCATTCCCCAGACATGAGAACAATATTCCAGAGAGGGTCGAATTTGGGACACATACAAAGTGTATAAATTGGAAGGAGAAAAATACTTTTGGCTCGGAAAAGAAATCCAAGCTTTTTGAAGCCGCGGTGGCTATGGATACAATGTGTTTATGCCAGTTAAGGTTATTCTCAAATGTGACGCACACAAGGTTAAATGTGTCCCCGCTCTGCAAAACCTGGCCACTCATAAGCAAAGGATGAGTGTTTGATGATTTTTTTCGCGACAAGGAACATGACTGTGTTTTGGATGCATTAAATTGAACGAGATTTTTGGCGCCCCAATCCAATATTAAATTGAGATCCTGTGAAAGAAATATCTGCATCGCCCTGCGTTTGCTTTCCAAGTCGGGTTGAGAGATTGGTTTGGGAACCTGAAAAGTGGAGTGAAGGGTACTATCGTCAGCATAACTATGAATGGGATTGGTTGTGGAAGAAAGAAGATCGTTGATGTGAAGAAGAAACAAAGTTGGTGCTAGTACTGAACCCTGAGGCACTCCAGCATTAATTTCGTGAAAGCTTGAAGAGTGGCCATCAACAATGACTGATATACGTCGATTAGAAGGATAACTGGAGAGCCAAGAGCAGAGTTTAGTTGGAAGACCGTAGGAGGGAAGTTTATTAAGAAGTGCGTCATGCCAGACTTGGTCGAAAGCTTTAGATATATCAAGAGCAACGATCTGGGACTCACCTTGAAACTCAAGAGACTTGTTCCAATTGTGTGAAACGAAGGAAAGAAGATCTGCTGTAGATCTCTTGTGACGAAATCCGTATTGCCTGTCATGTAAAATTTTATGTTTTTCTAAATACCTAAGAATTTGTGAGTTAATGGATTTCTCCATTACTTTACAAGGCATTGAGAGAAGTGAAATGGGTCTATAGTTGGATGGAAGAGATTTAGACCCTTTCTTGGGAATAGGCTGGACACGTGCAGCTCTCCAGCTGTCTGGAAAAATACCCGTGTCATAAGAAGTTCGAAAGTTGTAGTTAAAACGAAAAAAAAAATACCCCCGAGATGAGCAGCCACCCCCAGGGTTTTGGCGCCCTTCGGTTCGATATAGATTTTAATCATTGGGCTATTCCCTACCTTCTGTTAAAATTTTAGGTAAATCGATGCAGTGCTAAAGAGTTTTGAGGTTTTACCTTCTTTTGGGCTTTGTTTCATGTACTATAGAGATATAGGGTAGGTAGATATAAAATAATAATAAAATATAAAGGAAAAAAAAAATTGAATAAAATTAACCGACTTAGGAATAAGAAAAAAGTAATTAAAAAGCTAAAAATATTAAAAAGTATGTTTCTTTTTGTTTTTTGGAGTCTATTTTTATAAATTTGTTTATTAATATTAGAGACATTTTGCACCCCTTATTTTGCAATTCCGTTGTGGTTAACGTTATTCTGAGACTGCGTAGTAACGCAAACATGATCCGTTATCGTTATTAACCATACCGGACTCCTTTAATTACGGATGAATACCGAAGAGCTTATCGTTATCGTCATTGTTAAACTGCGTGGTTGCCGGATTGTAAACATTTTAATATCAATTATTTAAAAGGTTAAAATTTTATTGCCGTATTAATTAAAATATCATTTATACAAAGGCTCTAATTAGCGAAAAATCTATAGCAGTAATAAAAATCAAATGGTGTTAAGAAATTCAAACGGACTTGCACTTTTACGGATATTCTAAATCAGTAATTAATTTAGATGTTACAATCTGGCACACTTGCTTTTTATTCTACTACCAAACTTAACCTTACTTTTTGTGTTTTGCTTATACTGTATTGTTTGCATCTACTTTAAAAAACGAAATCAACAGAAGTGTTTGCATATATTTAAATATCAATTTATATCCTATGAAGAATAAAAGTAAATACTGATTTTTCGTTAACTTTCAAATCGGTGAACCACAGGCAAAAATAAGGTTATGTGTCGAAAGCGCAGACGCAAGATAAATTTCTTAAAAGAGGCTACAAAATCTCTGTCTTAAACTGCTGCCGTAATCGTTATGTTTAATAACGATAACCATAAGGAGGCCCAAAAACGTCTGTTATTTTAAGAGGTGCAAAATGTCTCTATTGTTTACATATTGTGCTTATTGACTACGTGATATTTTAAATAGGCATTTGTGGTAAATCGCTTATCACAAATTTCACAAATAAACTGTGGTGGTTTGTTGCATTTGTACTTCTTGTGATGTCGAAAGTTCCTTTTGTATGCAAACTGCTTTCCACAAGTCAGGCATGTGAACATCGTTCCTTCCATCCTAAATGCATAATCTAAAAACAAACAATTATAGAAAAAAGCTTAAAAAATATTTAAGTTTATTGCCTAATGAGCTGCGCTGGGTTTTTATGAGTCTTTTGCAGTTAGTACAAAAATATATTTAAAAAGCTTATATTTGACATATGTAATTCATGAAGTAGAGGTACATCGTTAAACCGAATCCGATTCAACCACTGATTTCGATGGATTGCCAAAGTTATAACCTGCGCGAAACAAAAGTTACATTACATGGGCGAAAAACCGGTTTGTGCGCAAGCAAGTTGAGGGTAAATGCACCTGGCGCCAAACAGACTATCCGCATTATGAAAGAATTTGTCGACGGCGTCCTGGTTTTCTGTTCGAAGTACGGTAGCTAATGAGCGTTACGAGGGACGGGGACGAAGGGTACGGGGTGCTGGTGTTTGTATTTTGCCAAGGCTTTTAAGTGCGCATGTTCGTCGACCCACTGCGCGCGGTCGTAAAAATCCGAAAAATGCTTCTTGCCACTGCGGATCAAAATGTAGATTATCTATGGATTCAACTAATCGGATCAGAACTTAGAAACGTGTTCTAATTGGTTGATTTCAAGATTTCGTTCAAAACTGACCAATCAGATTTTTGAATATATGTTCTGTCGTTCGGCGGATTCATTTAATGGATGGTAAATATTTGGGTACACGCTAAAAATTAAGTTAAAAGTACCACAATACCAAAAGAATTAGAACAAGCAAAGATAACTAAAAATCGAAGTTTTGGTGGCAAGTCTGCCACCGTTGTCAAGATAAATTGCATAAAAATAATAAAAATAGAAATTATTAATAAGGTTTTAAATTTTAAAATTTTATCTTTTATGATATTCTGAAAACTCTTTGTTTATTAAAATTGTTTACATAATGTGCTTACTATAGCTACATCATATTTTAAGTAGGCATTATATTATATTTGATATTTAATGTCAAAGAGTTTTCATAATATTCCTAAATAAAGATAAAAATTTTAAAATTTAAAACCCTAATAATAGTTAATGTTTATTATTTTTAATCAATTTATCTTGACAACGGTGGCGGACTTGCCGAAACGTCGATTTTTAGTTATCTTTTACTTGTTCTATTTTTTTCTTGTTTTTTTGGCAAAGTCGGTCTATATAAGGTCGCGACATTCGGCCATATTGCTTTGACGTGTTATGACGTCACATCTCCCATTTTTCGGCCATGTTGTTCAGTGCCAGAGATATACAGTTTATTGTATTAGTAGAACAACCGTTTACACAACAGTTTTTAATTATTATTAACTTGTAAATTATTTTACTTTAAATAAGAAACATTTGGAGTTACATCTTTCAACAAATATCACTACCAAAACAATGCAAAATGAAATGCGCAAATTCTAGACGCCACTGGATTGATCATTAGCTTTGATTTTAACTAGTCTTACCAACTTTTCTCCGTGGAGTGCCCTTCCTTGCGTCCCCGACCTCGAACCGCCTAAATGTTGAGGATATGTCGCAACCTTATAAATATAAACTAACCTTGGTTTTTTGGTACTTTTAATTTTATTTTTTGGCGTGTACCCAAATAATTACCATCCAATAAGATTTTTTTTTGAATTTAGTATTCCTATGAAATAAACTTATGAATTTTCTTATTTAATACCCTATATGTTTTAAATTCATGAGTAGAGGTACAGAAAAAGAAAAAAATCCCCACTTTTAAAAAGCATGTTTTTCTTATTACTATATATAACACTGTTTCGTGTATCGTGTAATCGGGAGAAATTACTGTTTGACCGGGAGCCAGGAGACGATCCAATCCGTTGAATCGAATTCAGTTTGACGATGTATTATATAAGAAAATTTATAAGTTTGGTTCGTATGGTGTTCGGTTTACCATAATATATTAAAAACTTTAATAATTTAATCATACTACTACGGCCCTGAACTATTCAACCATTGGTTCTCCTCGACGAAAATACACGATGATGATCGAGCGCGACCGTGGCAGCGCTGTGCAGGAACTCCCGACGGCAAAAGAGACTTTCTCGAAGCAACGCGCAAAACAACAAGTTGTCATATTTATTGTTCCACTTTTTAACAAGTTAAATATTGTATTTGGTTTTAACAAATAAATAGATTTTTAAAAGTAACGTGAAATTCTATTAATACTCAACAAACCCTACATAGGGAAAGTAAATTTTAAAAATCTACCTACACCACTGAATTCTACGTAAAAATACCAGAGAGTATCAGTTTTTCTCTTTGTTGTAACTAACAAGACAACTAAAATCCGAGGAAAGTTCTAAAATGAAAAAAAGTGCCCTGTTTGTAAAAAACAAAAAGAACCACGAAAAATCTTTTGGTGTCATCTTGCGTGGTGAAAAAATGGCTAATCTAAAATTTTTTGTTAACTAACCAATTTATTTTATTTATTTTAAGGATTTTTAAGATTTGCGTATACTAGAGACGGACGGACGGACAGAAAATGTTTTCAACCCTTGCCGTCTACTCCCATGCGACGAGCTTCTAATGGACCACATAAAACCCAAAATATGGAGGAATTCTGACTGGCTTACAAGCCAGGCGTCTGCCCGCCCGTTTCTAGTGGACGCCCACCTTTTAATATACGTTTAATGTTATGGCAAATAAAAGAGCAACTATATAAAAAAATATAATATTCAACTCCAATAAACATAAAAAAATTCAAAACTATTTAAAAAACTTTACCCAACTTAAACTTAAAATTTTAAAAAAAACTACACTACTCAAAGAATTATCGCATATGCTCGATTTCTTCCGTAAGCTTCAATACAAAAATGCTTTCATTAAAATGGCCATATCTCTTTTAATTATTAGGATATCAAGACAATTAAAAAATAAAATATTAAGAAAACGTGAAGCTATAACTTTATATTAACCATTGTTTTTTACTGTTAGCAATAAATCCTACGGGGTGATAAAAAAATTTGAAAAAATGGATAATTTTTAATCGCCCTAAATAATGTGCTGTTGAAAGGGAGTAGTCAAATTTGTGATTATAAAATATTAGAAATGGGTAAGGGTATAAATTATTAACAAATGAGATTTATCCCTTTTAACAGCACATTATATAGGGCGATTAAAAATAATCCATTTTTTCAAATTTTTTTATCACCCCGTAGGATTTATTGCTAACAGTAAAAAACAATGGTTAATATTTAGTTACAGCTTCACGTTTTCTTAACATTTTATTTTTTTAATTGTCTTGATATCTTAATAATTAAAGAGATATGGCCATTTTAATGAAAGCATTTTGTATTGAAGCTTATGGAAGAAATCGAGCATATGCGGTAATTCTTTTAAGTAGTGTAATTATTCTTGCAAACTTTCGCAAATAATCGGAACGTACTCAGCTTCAACTTGGTGAGTAAAACAAAAACAAGATAGACAGTAGAATTTTAAACAAATTATACATTTTAAAGAAGTTTGTCGACACTTTTTCTTAGCATCTGCCATTGAATTTTTTTACGTCTTTTTCTGTAACACTCAGGACATCTCTTTCGTTTTCCTGTGTCTTGCAGGCAATGTTGCGGTTCTAAAATAAACCAAAATATAAAAATGCAAACAATTATTTATGTACTAATTTTACGTAAATCATATTAAAAAAGTGGTATTTATGAATATCGATGTATTTTAACAATTCAATATTGTTACAAGACAAAATAAGATATAGTAATATCTAGTATTTTGGAATATGAAATATAAAATTAATGAATAAATAAACTAGCTAGGTAAAGAAAAAATGCAGCAAAGCATTGTTAAGGTCGATTCTCACTATACGCCCCGTTTACGTGTCATATCCGTTACATTATTTGTTTTACTAGGAAAAAAGCACAAAATTTAAATTCTCACGCTTAGCAGAAGCTAGGAAACCAAACAAAAGCCTGTCTGGTGTTGCGCTTGGTGTGTATGAGTAAACTTAAGACCAGCTTAACGGTTTTTGAGCTATAAATAACGATAAATAATATTAGCTTTGTTCGCGGGTTTGATTCTGAACCAGTTCTGGGACTGTTCGCATGCGCAGTGAAAAGCAGCGTTCGCGGTTAGTAAAATCCTGAATTTTTCGTAACAGTTCTGTGTTCGCGGGTTACAATGGAATCAGTTCGTTACCGGTTCGTAACCTAATTAGTAGTGCTGCCTGTTAAATATTTTTTTTTATATTTTGTGATTTTGAGCATATATAAACAAAGGATTTTTAATTGTATTCCGTATGAATGTATGTATGCAATAAAATAAATAAAGATTTAATTAAAAAATATAGACAATATTAGAAGATTCTATCATTTCTTGTTGTTTAAATTTTATCTTTAGTTAAATACACATACTTATGTTAAAAACGAGAGGAGGCAGGGAATCCCTCGTCTTCCGCCGAGAGACCTCGAGTGGCTTTCGACAGTATAACAATTTACCTTTTGTTTGAATTCATTTTTTTGTGTAGTATCCAATTTAACTATAAAAATCCTAACCAAAAGGCTAGGTTAGAATACATCCTCAGCTGTATAGAAAATCGTTCGCGGTAAATAAAAATTCCGAACTAATAAATAACTAGACATGCGCTTTAAAACAATTCGAAACCAGTTCGGTTCTGGTTCAGAATCGGTTCATTACTAGACCCGTGAACAAAGCTATTAACCCATTTTATTACAATTTACCACAATATACTTTTTAATAATACTACATTCTTGGACTTCCACTGTCTTTTATTTTTAATTGATACATGATGTTTCAGATCACAATATATTACAAAACATAAAATATAAGTTATTATGGCAAAAATTTTTGCAATAAAGGAACTAAAATCTTTGGTATAATGATAAAATTTTTCTGTTTTATAAATAAAAAAGAAAAATAATTATCCTGCAATAACTTTACATTGTTAAAGCTTAATAATACACCTTACAAAAAGCATTAAACTCAGAAATGTGATATCGCAATCCAGTTTAAAGGTGTATTAACTAAAAAAAAAATAGATTATTCCAAAAGCAGGGCCGTATTACGGGTATGAGGCGCCCTAGGCTACAATTCCCAGAGCGCCTATTTTCGTACAGAAAAAAAAATATGAAGAGCAAAAAAAAAAGGTCATTCTCTCCTTTTTGCCTCTAGTTATTGATAATATCCCCGCAGAAAGATTCGTTCTAATCCCCACCCGACCTAAACTAACTTTTTAGAAACTTCCCTGTGTAGCGCCTATTACTCCCCTATCTGGCGCCTATTTTTTCATGGAGCCCTAGGCAATAGCCTAGTCAGCCTAATGGATAATACGGCACTGCCAAAAAGAGATCACTTTTAACATGCTTTATGTCCCTGCAAAACCGTATTATAGTTTCTTTTTATCTTTGGACAATCCACGAAGGCTGAAAGCCTAAATACTAAGGTTCCGTGGGTGTCTTAAGCAGGGTAAGAGGAAGTTTGTTAATACGGGACTTAAAAACTTGGAGATTTGGCGGGGAAGGAAAGACCTCCGCTGGCAGTAGGTTCCACAGTCTAGAAACTCTAGGGATAAAAGAACGAACAAAATGGGAAGTTCGGGGCCTGTTCAATTGGACCGTATAGGGATGCATACGTGCGGCACCACGATTTTCTCTGTTGGGTGCTGCAAGAGGAGGGACTATACTGGATAATTCGTCGGAGCAGAAGCCGTAAAAGTATCTATAGAAGAGCGATAGATCTCCCACAGCTCGACGATGGACAAGAGAAGGAAGTGTTTGAGTAAGTAAAGGATCATTAATAAGACACGAACAGCTCTTCTTTGAATGGCATCAAGAATGCTGAGGGTTGTAGGGGATGCCATTCCCCAGACATGAGAACAATATTCCAGAGAGGGTCGAATTTGGGACAAATACAAAGTGTATAAATTGGAAGGGGAAAAATACTTTTTGGCTCGAAAGAGAAATCCAAGCTTTTTTGATGCTTTTTTGCAAAGGTTATTTTCCAATGTGACGCCCACAAGGTTAAATGTGTCCCCGCTCTGCAAAACCTGGCCACTCATAGGCAAAGGGTGAGTGTTTGATGTACAAATTGATAGTAAATTAAAGCTCCTAAATATGTTGCTACGCCTAAGGCGGTACATTGTATAGCATATTGTAATAACGTCAATTTTATTTTCCTTCTCCTGAAAAATTTTCATATTTTGTGTTAATACAGTTTTGAACAGGATGTGCGATATATGATTTTCAATGGATTTTTGGATCCTAAACAGAATCTGTGATCTTAATTTAGCCATTGAAATGGCAATTTTTCCTAACAAAAAAACCTTAAAAGATCCGCAATTTTAAAAGAATTGTATTATTAAAGCAAAAGTACATTTATAAAGATATATCACATGTTCGGGTAACTTTACACTTTTATTTATTATTTTTGATAAAAAAACGTTATAAAATCTTTAGAATAGTGCCAAAAAAATTGTGGCCTGAGATTCACATGCGAAATAAGGTTGTTTTCGTTGTATATTTGATACTTGAACACAAATCCCTAATTAGTTTTGCTTTCTTAGACTTAAGTCTTTAGAAAATACCTTGACAAAAACATCAACATTGCGGATAGTTTCCAGTTCTTTAAGGTAAAAAGAAAATCGTTACATAGTGGTCAAATTTTGACGTAGGGTGAAAAATTACATTGAAAACTATACAGGATGTTACAGAAATTTTGTGAAAAAAAAGCACATTTTACCATTAAAAATATGGAAAAAAGTTTATATAAATATGAGTCCGCAAATTTCTCGTTATTTAGATACTAACAGGTGTTAGAATCGTGGATTTTTTGTAGTATCTTAAATATTCTATACCCCATTAGGTTTTAATCGAGCAATATTATTTATGACCTTAAATTACTAACTTAATTCCATTTAATAAGTTCAGTAGCGTCTCGAGGGGCAACTAAAGAAATATTTCTTACAAAAAAAGAATGGTACGCCACTGTCTGCGTAAATATATGTAAAAGTTTTGTGCTCTCTTTTGATTAAGCAAATAAAAATACAGCTTTCATGTTTTCTATTTTTTATTTTTTTTGGATTTTGTATAGTTAAAGAGAAAGAAAAATTAAATCCAGCTAATTGCATAATTCTTAGACCATAAAAGATGCATTGTGGGAACTTTTCTTTTAAAAATTAGGTTTTATAATTTTTTATACGCACTCTAGAAACTCTAGGGATAAAAGAACGAACGAAATGGGAAGTTCGGGGCCTGTCCAACTGGACCGAGGGATGCATACGCGCGGCACCACGAGTTTCTCTGTTGGGAACTGCAAGAGGAGGGACTATACTGGATAATTCGTCGGAGCTGAAGCCGTAAAAGTATTTATAGAAGAGCGATAGATCTCCCACAGCTCGACGATGGGCAAGAGAAGGAAGTCTTTGAGTAAGTAAAGGATCATTAATAAGACGAACAGCCCTTCTTTGAATGGCCTCAATAATGCTGAGGGTTGTAGAGGGATGCCATTTCCCAGACATGAGAACAATATTCAAGAGAGGGTCGAATTTGGGACACATACAAAGTGTATAAATTGGAAGGAGAAAAATACTTTTTGGCTCGGAAAAGAAATCTAATCTTTTTGAAGCCGCGGTGGCTATAAATACAATGTGTTTATGCCAGTTAAGGTTATTCTCAAATGTGACGCCTACAAGGTTAAATGTGTCCCCGCTCTGCAAAACCTGGCCACTCATAAGCAAAGGGTTTATATCCAGTCTAACAATTTTTATCAAAATAAGTGTGTAATTTTATTGAGTTTTTTTTTAAATTTAACACTCTGTATCTTAAAACCGATAAATTTTGGGAGCCAAGTTTATACAAATTTTTCTTTTTATTTTCTGATATATACTGTCACTAAAATTTTCTTAGCAACTATTTGTAATACCCTGTATACCTCTGAGTCCAATATTTTTTGTACACTGGTGTTTATTTTATTATTTTTTTTAATTCTACTTAAATGAGCAGTGTATATTTTAAAGATCTACGTATACTTAGCATATCTATTAGGCCTAAATACAATATTATGCTTAAATCTCAGATGCCCATCCAGCTCTTGCTTGTAATAGTATCGATGGTCGCACAAGTGGCAAACCATGGTTTTTTGTTTGCCGCACTCTACTCGTTGGTGTCTTCTTAGGTTATTTTTTATAGTATAACCCTTTCCACAAGTGTCACAAAAGAATCTTTTTTGTCCTAAAAATATTTATTTAGTTAGTTATAATAAGTTAGTGATATCTAATAGATTTCTACCATGTTCATGCGGAACACGGTTTCCGCTCTCCATATTTCTGAACAGCAAGTGTCTATTGTAGTTAGCTTATTTAAATACTAACGAGCAAACACACAGTAAGGCATGCCTTTAAGCCTACCTAAAGGGCAAGTTTGCCAGTAAAATAAATACTATACCTGGTGTTGCTCCGTTGAGCGGGACATAGGGAATCCCATGTAAATTTTGAAGTAGTCAAATATTGGCTCCCCTAATTATTTTAGAAAAAATGCTATAAGGATTTATTGAAGAGCACAGTAAGTTCCACCCAAAATGAAAATTTGAGCATTTTTCAACCAACCAGAAAAGAGTAAACTGCTTAATACTTCTGCAACGTAGTATCTCATTATGCACCCTGTACTCTAGAAATCAACAATAAAAATACCATATCGATTTATTAGTGACAATTTAGATCATTAATTTATAATGTCATTGCCAAAACTGAACAATTTTATACGGGAATTTCAAAAAGAATCCTCGCATTTCATTTTAGTTTACAGCTAATTCCAACACATGCACTCACAGTTACGCAAGACAATAAAACAAATTTTTCTACATTTAGAAATCAATTTATGACGAAAATATCAGGATTTAATCAAATGCTCAAATATTCCTTTATTAACTGCCAGACAATAACCCAAATGATTATAAAACTCATTTCTTATGTTGGCTAGTTGGTACATCGATATTCTGGCACATTCAGCGGAAATAGCATTCCTTAGCTGGACTAAATTTTCATATTTTTTATTGGTAGCTTAGTTTTTAAATGTCCCCATGGAAAAAAATCGTTTGGCGAAAGATCACGTCGATTTTCTTTACATTTGCAATTATTGATTACTGTGCCTGTAGTTTCAAATTTTTTATCGTCCGTTCTATTGTCCATTTACTTGGTATTGGCCTAATGGAAAAATAGGCTGCAAACATGTCCGCTACTCTTCGATAACTATTTCCCTGGTAAAACCATTTTATAATAGTGATTTGTTCTTGATTTAAGTAGTTCATTATTTAAAAATGATGTGACATTGATCTGACAACTTGACAGTAAGAGGTTAAATAATTTTTCTAGTATTTTATTATAAACTTCTAATAATACAAGGTGCGTAAGAAGATAGGAGATTCGTAACTTATTTTAACATTTATTTCTTAGCTGGCGGACTAAGAAGAGCTGAAATTTGTACACTGAGTACAACTTTTCTTGCTCTTTAGAAAATCCTAATAATATTTTCTTCTAAAATAATTAGGGAGCCAATATTGGACCACTTCAAAATTTACATGGGATTCCTTATGTCCCGCTCGACGGAGCAACACCCGGTATACTACTATATACTATACATCATTTGCGACGCGTTTACTGGCGAGCTTACTCGCAAGCTCCCTTTTAGAATAGGTAGACTCGAAGGCATGACAGATCGTGTGTATGCCCACTTAAATTATGCCTAAAGGCCTGGTTACACGGTCAATGGTTTGGTCCACCACAGACTGATCTGTCATCTGCTATGGTCTGCACTGGTCTCTGATGATCCGCGGTTTGCCAGACCGATGTAAATATTTTGGAAGCCAGCAGGTTGGTCTGGTAACTATAAAAAAATAATTAAACAGATCACGAAGGTCGTGCTAGTTTATTGCAGACCGGCATGTTACACCATCTGTAATTTGCTAGATATAGGACCATTCGTCGTGTGACAGACGGTTATGTCACACGATCCGTGGTTTGTCAGATGCCAGATCAGATCTGGCAAACCACCGAACGTGTAACCAGGCTTTAAGACTATTTAATCCATTGTTGCTTAAGAACTCTATGTTATGGACCAGTGTGTATAACAATTGTCTAAAAGTGTTTTCTAAGATGACAGTGATTTTTTAATAGCCCTATGACCTATCTTATCCCATTGGGTTCTACAAGGAGAACTTATGTTACTAGGATTTACTTCGTATGACTATGACCAGGGTTCCTTTCCAGTGACGAAAATTTTTGTGCGTCACGCTCCAGGGCTTGAAGCTCTTGAACTGCTCTAAAAGGTTAGTCACTGGAACGCATCCTTAGACAAGGAAAGAGGGATACTTTAAGACATTTTAAAATTTCGTTGTTTTTAACCTTTCTTGGCTCTTTAAATAAATAATTTTAAAAATCCATCCCTAACCATAAAAACTCGTTTAAAGCACAAAAACCAAAAGAGGGGTTGGTGCATGAGGGGCAAGGGGAAAGAAAACAGAGTAGCTCAGGTGCATAACACTTTCCTTCACTGGAACGCCATAAAGTAGAACGAAATGCTCCTGAGCTACTCGGGAGCGCTCTATTTGCGTCACTGGAAAGCCACTTAGGTGACGCATACTAACCATCTTAGTGTTTTGTTTTTTAATCCACTCTCATTTCTATTGCCTCTTTTCCAAGTAAATTAAATGTAACAAAAACTCCACAAGATACACTAATAAAGGCATTTACCATTATTTCTTTAAGAAA
Source organism: Listronotus bonariensis (assembly GCA_014170235.1). Lineage (NCBI taxonomy): Eukaryota > Metazoa > Arthropoda > Insecta > Coleoptera > Curculionidae > Listronotus > Listronotus bonariensis. The sequence goes on from JACEGR010010040.1 coordinate 15,443, forward strand.
ACCTGTAGAATTACCAGTAGAATCGGAGGTCGATTTTTTTTATATGTGATGACAAATTTCAATACATGGGAATCTTTACATTACTGAGGACTATTGCCATATGGGCACTATTTTCTGGATTTCTCTGTATAAATACTTAGTTTGTTTTTATTTTGTTTTCATATACTTGACGAAGTATTTAACCCTAGCTTTAATTTGTTGATATTAAAATTGTTTTTGGTTTCTTTAATATAAAAATTTAAGTTTTAAATATTTCTTTCTGTTGATACGTGATTTTGATAAGCAGTTACGTATTGTTTTAGTAGTAATTAGCTCTTTTTGTCAAATGGCAAAAATATTTGTTTTTCATTTTTTCTCGTTTTAAAAACATATCGAAAATATGGTTTAACCGAGGTCCATCTTCAAACCTAACAGTTTTTTGACAACAATCGTTTTTTTATGCAAAACTCGCATATTGTTGATCTAAAAAGTTTTACCAACACACACTCTTAAAGAAATTTATTTGTTAATTGTTCTTCAAATATGCCGTTTCCCTATAATCTGGCTTTAAACATTATACTATTTTTTTAATTTTGTTTTTTTTTAATCTTTATGACATCTCACGAAGGCTTATGCCTACATACCAGTGTACCGTGAGTGCCGGGTTACTGGATGTTTAACCCAATATTGTCGTGTTCCGTCAACGTTATCCAAGCACTGAAACGGCATTTCACAGCACCTTTTAGACAACGCGGTAGTGCCACCCTAGGACGTTATTTTTAAATAACTACTACCTAGAAATGGCAGAATACTACACAGTGGTTTGCCATTACCAACTGTGAGGTGACGAGCTATTAAAAATCCGATGTCCGACCTTGAGATTCGAACCCGGATCGCTGCGGTAAGAGGCTGACACGCTAGCCACTACACCACTGCTCGCCACGTTTCTTAAGTATGGATTTTTGTTACCACTACAAATATTGATATTAAAATAAATCTAATACATACTTCTAACGCAAAGTGGATGCTCTATAAAAAATCTTTTTTCAATAAATTCACTTCATTAAAAGTTGTTTGACTTTAAAGTTAAATCCAAAAGTAGTTTGTCGATTTTTTTTGCGTCGAATAACTATTTAATAAATTTATTAAAAATTGGTAAAAATCTTTTTTAGCGCATCCAATTTTCTTTAAACATATCTGTATTGGATTTATTTAATACAGGGTGTAATTTAATTGATGGCTAAAAATACAGGAGATAATGTCTTTGCTTATTTTAGCAAGAAAAGTTCATATAAACATCTTAACTTTTGGGCTACAGGATGTTAAAGATTTAAGAATAATATCGTTTTTTTATCATAACTTTAAAACTCTTTAAGATATTTTTATGAAATGTAACACCAACTAAGCATCAAAAGGCTTTTTTAGTGTGGATTTTTTTAAAAATTAACTTTACCAGTGGCGTCCGTACGGGATCTACACTGGAAAATGTTCAAAAAATATGGTACGCCATTGCTTTTAAAAAACAAACATAATTTTAAAATTTCCAATGATTTTACAACAAATTTGATCACCTGAACTTTTTGTCGAATGCATCGTTGATTTTGCGTAAAAAAATAAAAACCGTATCTGATGCGAAATTATTTTACACTATTTTATGCGAAAACGGTGCATCGAGCGAAAAAAGTCATAAACTCAAATTTGTTACAAAATAAATGACGATTTAAAAATTATTTTAGTTTATGGAAAAAGCACTGGCGTACAATATTTGATTGTTTGATAATTTCCAGAATTCATCCAAAACAGACGCCACTGGGTAAAATATTTATTTTTTTATGTGAAAACAATCCTGTTGGTGCTTAATAGGTTTTTGCCAAATTTTGGAAAAATACATTATATTTAAAAAAATTTAAAAAAATGTTAAACTTTAAGGCAAACTATTTATTTATTATTAAAAGAAAATATTCATCAAAATTATACATTAGCTCATAAAAGAAAGTCTTAGGGTTAAGGTACGTATCCACCAAGGCAACAATTAGGTACTTTTTTGTTTATGTTGCACGTTTCCAAAAAGTTCCATAATGTTGCAATAAGTTGATCATTGTTGTAACAACAAAACAAAAATATTTGTGTGTGTTTCGTGTTTTAATTTCAAGTGGGTAAGATTAAAGGAAAAGTCGAAACAAATAGAAACAAATTTAGTTGTTGCTGCGGTTAAGATATTCAATTATCATGTCGCTGCCAGACATTGGGCCAACAACGACCAACTTTGGCAACTAACCATTGTGTGGACGGGTAGTTCATCTACATTTATCTTGATTGGCCCAACTTTTGCGAGTCCGCTTGCTTACAAATAGTTTGCCAAAATTTTCGACAAAAAGTTTGGCAACACTTCCCAATGTGTGGCGGCAGCATCAAAGTTTCGCGAAAGGCAGACTTCCACGAATATGTGTAAACGTAAAAACGATAAACAAAACCACAATTCCTCTTAAATTTTGTTGCTAAAATGGAGACAAAAAGTTGAAACCTGTACTCGTACTCTGTAACTCGATAGAAAAGAAATTTCCTGAAATTGCCATTTGATTTACATTGCATAGAAAGGAAATTTCTTCTCTATCAAGTTACAGAGAGCGTGAGCTGTTGACAATTGTTCCGCAATTATGAAGACACAAAGCAACATTTAGTAACAAAAAGTTCCTCAATGTTGATTTGGTTAGTTCTGGTTAGATTTTTGCGTGACCTACAATGACGGCAGCCAATTTTTAGGTTAAACATATTGCCAGGTATGTTTTTATTATTATTTAGCAAATAAACAGGTATTTTTTTAATATAGTTTAGTGGTTAATAAACTTTATTTAGCTATTTTTTATAAACTATCACTTTTCGTTTAACCAAATTAAAGTATAAGATACTTATTTTAAAATCTGGTATTAAACAATTTATGGGGTCATTTTTATGGTAAGACACACCTTTTAATGTCGCGAAGTAACCGTATACTACGGTTCTTTTTTTTATCTTTTGACAATCTACGAAAGCTAAAAGCCTAAATACTAACGTACCATCGGTGTCCTAAGCGAGGTAAGAGGAAGTTTGTTAACACGAGACTTAAATACTCAAAAATTTTAAGGGAAAAGACCACCTCCGCGACCAGCTGGTTTCACAATCTAGAAACTCTGGCAATAGAAAAACGAACGAAGCGAGAAGTTCGAAGCCTCTTCAGTTGGACCGTATAGGGATGCAAACGTGTGGCCCTATGGGGAGCTGCAAGTGGACAAATTATACTGTCTAATTCCTGGAAGCAAAAACGGTAAATATACTGGCGGCGATGGGCAAGGATAGAAACATTTTAGTTAGCACAGGATTATTAATAAGGCGAGATTTAGGGCGATGCTATTCCCCAAACATAAAAACAATATTCAATGGAGGGTCGAATTTAAAATACATACCGAGTATATAAGTTAGACAGGAAAAATACTTTTCGGTTCGAATGAGAAATCGTAGTTTTGAAAGCACCGTGGCTAATGATAATATAATGTGTTTATTGTTTATCATCAGTTAGGGTTATTCTCAAATGTGACGCCCACAAAACTAAATGTGTCTTTGCTTTCCAAAACTTGTATATAATAGGTTTGTTCCAGCAGAATGTTGGAAACATGTTAGCAACAATCGTAAAACGCAGAAATTGTTACAAACATTAGTCATAAATGTTGGCAACAGTTTTCTGCTGGAACGAAAAAAATAAACAAGGCGTGCATACTGCTTATAAGTCAATACAAGAAAGGTTATGTTAAAAATTGTCATTAATGTTTGAGGAAAGTTTGCAAACTTTTCAAACAGTTTCCAACATGTTTCCAACATCTTAAAACTACTGCTGGAATAACAAACAATTGTATAATGTTACAAACATGGCACTGCTGGAACGACAAATTTAACGTGCGCAGAATCCGAACGGTTACAAACATTTCTGACAGCCTGCTGAAACAAACCTAATAAGTGTTTTGTTAGTTTTTTCGCGACAACAAACATGATTGGGTTTTAGATGCAATAAATTAGATGAGGTGCCGTTTTTCCTCTTACTGTTATTTTCCATAAACACTGTCTCCTCGAAACTAAAAAGTGTTTGTTACGTATAAAAAATTAACTTTTGTTAAGAAAAAGGTGTCAAAATTGTTTGCTTTCCGCGTTGTTAATCTAAAAGAGCAGGTAAGTATTTATCTAATAAGTTATAGTCCTTCTTGGTGTCCCAAAAACCTTCTAGCACTCTCTCTTTCAACATATCCCCTTAAAGTTCGTCTTGGTATTCCAAATTTAGCAGACACAGTTCTTTGAGACTCGCCACTCTTTAACGCTTGTAAAGCAGCGTTCAGCGTTTCTTGGCTCCAACGCTGCCTCATTCTTTTGCTTTCTCTATATGTGACATTTTCAAAACCTAAAAACCAAAAAATTTAGTAATCTTGACATTAATGAAAACATTCTCTTTAAGGGACTTTTGAAAACGTTTACTTAAAATAAAAAAGTTTATATATTTTTTTTTATTGTAAGAACTTTATTAATGTCTATTTTACTTAAACTCACATACAGAGTGTTCTTAAAGTTTAACTCGTAAAGAAAAAGCTAACCAAATAAAGCCGTTATTTAAAATTTTAAAACTTTACCAGCACTTAACATTTTAAACCACTTTATAAAAATATGAAATTGTTTGTTTACTATTGATACTGGGCATGCTTACTATTTTGTTGTTACTCAAAGTAAATATATATATATATATATATATATATATATATATATATATATATATATATATATATATATATATATATATATATATATATATATAAAAGTGAAAGGTTCTTGAGCCTTGATATAAATACATTATTAAAAGGTAAAGTTCTTTGGGCATATGGCTCATCAATGACTATAAAAATTAATAAATAAAAAATACCCTGCAAGAATTCGGCTACTATGGTTGGTTGTTTAAAAATTACGAAGTATCCAAAAGAAAATGGAATACCCCGGGCCCGACCAAGACGGTGATACGTGTTTCGTCTCCGTTAAGACTTGTCAAACCGCTTCAGGTCGCTAGACGCCTTGATGAAGACCCGACTGACTGTAAATATTCTTTCCGTCGATCAGAACTAATAAATACAGACAGCAGTGCCATCTCACCAAGAAATTTAAAAACAACCAGCCATAGCATCGAGAGGTTAAAGGTGGTAGGTAAAAAGTGCGCCATCTAGTTGTATATGGCGAAAGTTAAAAATGCAGATTTTGGAGACTCCGTAATTTTTAAACATCCAACCATAGTAGCCGAATTCTTGCAGGGTATTTTTTATTTATTAATTTTTATAGTCATTGATGAGCCATATGCCCAAAGAACTTTACCTTTTAATAATGTATTTATATCAAGGCTCAAGAACCTTTCACTTTTATATTATATCGCAGTTTGGGTGAAAAATACTGCTTTTAATATGATTTTTATCATATTTTCAGTCACTGCTGTACGCCACCTACCTGGTTTTGGCAAAACTACTCATCCGAATTCTGCAAACCCGCAGACTGATGGGCGGCCAGTTTCCATATGGTTTGTTGGCATGACAGTATGTTTTGCATTTTTAACTTTCGCCATATACAACTAGATGGCGCACTTTTTACCTACCACCTTTAACCTCTCGATGCTATGGCTGGTTGTTTTTAAATTTCTTGGTGAGATGGCACTGCTGTCTGTATTTATTAGTTCTGATCGACGGAAAGAATATTTACAGTCAGTCGGGTCTTCATCAAGGCGTCTAGCGACCTGAAGCGGTTTGACAAGTCTTAACGAAGACGAAACACGTGTCACCGTCTTGGTCGGGCCCGGGGTATTCCATTTTCTTTTGGAGACTCCGTAATTTTTAAACAACCAACCATAGTAGCCGAATTCTTGCAGGGTATTTTTTATTTATTAATTTTTATAGTCATTGATGAGCCATATGCCCAAAGAACTTTACCTTTTAATTTTATATATATATATATATATATATATATATATGGATATGTCGCAACTATTTCTACTATATACATATTATATATATATATATATATATATATATATATATATATATATATATATATATGTATATAGTAGGAATAGTTGCGACATATCCTCAACAATCAA
>JACEGR010010041.1:0-21564 GCA_014170235.1 Listronotus bonariensis
TATTCTATTCTATTTTTTTTTCTTGGTTTTGGTCCTTCAGATCCAATCCACCACTCTCCCCTCCAGGACTATGCTTTCCAGGGCTTCGTCGGCGGAAAATTTGGATAATCGAGCTCGTAGCTTCCAGAAATTCCAAAAAGAAAACAAATAATTCAATAATCGATGCTATGCATAAATTATCGGCTGTCAAACCAAGATCTGCTACTGGTGTTACGTATAACCTTCACTTTCACTACTGACAGTTCCCATGGCACGCCCATCTATTTCCGCCATTTGAGAAATACCTCGTGTTCACCACCAAACAGGATACCATCAGCTTATAGGAATCTTCGCTCACAGCGCTTAGATCCAGAAGAAAGATGCCGCCAATTTAGCGTGAATCTTTCCTTGATTCCCGAAGGTAAAAAACGTTCGTACGACACCTCTAGCCGCCACTCCGGGAAGAACTTTGTAGTCAACCCCTCTTTAAAAAATTAGTAGATGAATATCAAAGAAAAGTCAACTAAAAATAAGTAACCAAATTTGCTCCTTTTTCTTATTTAATTTTATTAAAAAAATTGCTTCGGCCGAGCATCGAACCCGAGTCGCCCTCGTGGCTGGCGAGTATTTTACCACTGGACTACCCATGCTTATGAAAGATAGCAGAGCCGTGCCCACTTCGTTGGGTGATAATTATATTTTTCCGCTGACTTGATATATACATCTTCCATTATTTTCTTTAAAGTTTATGTTTAATCTATAGCCTATAGCACTCCTAAATAGGGTTCTGACTGTTAAAACATTTTTATTTTTGGCTCAGTATTTCTAAAGATTATCTCTACAAACAAACAATGTTACAAACTTTACCTCGTTATAATGTTATTATACAGGGTGGCTCCACCATATTCGACTCGGTCTGTAGCTGGATAACCATGGGGTTTTTAAAAAAGTAAATACTGGAACATATACAGGTCGGATAAGACCACAGTATAAAATTATTTTAGTCTATACAGGGTATCTTAAAAAAGTGTGACGTATCAAAGTTATATTTTTTTAATTGAAACACCCTATATTTTATGACGGTTTTAGATTCCACTTTAAAAAATAACTCAAGTTTGTTTATAGTACTAAGTGTCTAATTTTATTCGTTTTTGTGATATTTGATTTTTTTGAAAAATGCAGAGGTAAAATTAAATTGATTTTACTTTAACACTTTAAACTTTAAAATGTGTAACAAGATTAGAAAAAGTCTGCCATATCATACGTTGGTCAAATCAAGATCAAATATTGTACAGGGTGATCAAAAAATAATTTCAATTTTTTAGAAAATCAAATAGCCATATCTCCCTTTTTTTAAATGGAACACCCTGTATTTTTTTACGTCACATGATGACAAATAAAATACTCTTTCAAATGGTTATAGGTTGCCTATACCTATCTTTTGTGCTTTTTAGTAAAATCTGTTTTTACAAATTTTTAGTCCAAATGTTTATTTAAATTAAAGTTGGCTGTGACATAGCAGCCATTAATCTTTTTCTTAAGAAAATAACAACGACTATTTATTGATTACTAGTGTTTTAGTCAGTTTAAAAGAAATTTCAATGATTTTAAATAAGAACCCTTCATCTACAACAACAAGATGATATAATGCTGGTAGGATGTGAAAAAAATGGTTTACTTTAGTCTAGAGTTAATCCTGAAAAATATTCCAGGAGAAATCGTCTGATAACCTTAATAGTTGCTTTAAAAAATTGGCACAGTGATTATGGATAATGGAAGAAACGAGGTTTGTCATCATAACTGACCAGAGGCGTTTTTAGGATTGTTTAAAAACACAATTTTTTATCATTACCACATTCAGCTGAAATAAGTGTTATTGAAAGTAGCATTATAAGCAAGTAATGAATTTTTTTTCTATGAATTTTGTGCTTTTTTCCAACAAATTTACATTTTGCAATATTATTATTTGCTCACCCTGTATAATCTCTGATCTCGATATGACCTACGTATGATAAGGCAGACTTTTCCTAATCTTGTAACAAATTTTTAGAGGTTAAGGAGTTTATATTGTTAAAATAAAATTAATTTAATTGCACCCTGCATTTTGAAAAAAATCAAATATCACAAAAACGAATAAAATTAGACACTTGGTACTATTAACACACTTAAATTATTTTTTTATGTAGAATCTAAAACCGTCATAAAATATAGGGTGTTCCATTTAAAAAATATAACTTTAATACGTCACACTTTTTTGAGACATCCTGTATAGATTAAAATAATTTTATACTGTGACCTTATCCGATCTGTATATGTTTCAGTATTTACTTTTTTAAAAACTCCATGGTTATCCATCTACAGACCGAGTCGAATATGGTGGGCCACCCTGTATTATATGAATACAGGGTGGGCCAAATTCAACACTTTGCACACTTTTTAACTAATAATAACTTTTTATCTGTTGCGCCTATCTTTTTTATTTTTTAAGGTCTAATAGGTAGATAAGTGTTTCTTTAGGTTTGCCAATTTTGGTCAAATACATTTAGACAGGACTGGACTTAAGGGACTTTTTCCAAAATACTGTATTTAACCCTCGTTGCAAAAGAATTCTGATTGAGCTACAATTAAGCTGATACGTTTTTCTTGTACACAAATTATAGGAAATAATTCAGTTAAAGCAAATCCGTCAAAAATTTTAGAATTTAGGAATTATAATTATTTTTGATAAATAATGCTATTGATTTAAAAAAATCACCTTTTTTTAGTGCCTTTTGACAACCAAAAATTTGAGGTTACCATGGTTACTGAGTTTAATGCTAACTTAACTTAACAGTAAATTATTTAAAAATAAACATATTAGCTTAATTGTAGATAAAAATATTTTTTTTTGCAACGACAGTTTAATGCCACATTTTGGAAAAAGTCCCGTAAGTCCAGTCCTGTTTAAATCTACCAAAATTAGCACACCTAGAGAAAACATATCTACCTATTAGCCCTTTAAAAATGAAAAGATGGGCGCAACTAATACAAAGTTATTATTAATTAAAATGTGTGCAAGTTTAATTTGGCCCACTCTGTACATAAAGTTGTCTTACGTCAAAAAATAGGCCATTTTGTTTTTGTCCTAATACAATGTCGCAATAAAATGGTAATATGGTAAAACACTTTTAAAAATTAAGTGTTCTGTGTTCTTAAAAAGTTTATTTATTTTAAAGTTTTTCGCGATAGAAAGAAAACAAAATATAAACGCCTATGCTGTATCTTACTGGGCATATTATTAGATTAAAAAGCTAATAATGTAATTTAATTTTAATTTTTAATTATTCAACAAATTTTACTTGTTTTAGGTAATCAACATTGGTACAACATATTTGGTTTTATTAGCACAATTTCATGGACGCGATTATTAATAACGCAATTGGGATCACCGGCACCAGATTTTGTAGCTGATTCCACACAATTCTCGCACTTCAATGCTTTAATCATTTTCCCGGATATAACAATGAAGATACCAAATTTTGACTCTATTTTTAAAATACAGGGTCTCCAAGTAATAAGCCAAAATTAATTTGGAGAATTTAAATGTTGAAATATTGTCATTTAACTAAACTAACCTGAGTAAAAAAGTTAATATTAGGTTTGTTCCAGCAGAATGTTGGAAACATGTTAGCAACAACGTTACAAACATTGGTCAGAAATGTTGGCAACAGTTTGCTGCTGGAACGAAAAATTAACAAGGCGTGCATACCTACTGCTTACACCTCAATACAAGAAAGGTTATGTTAAAAATTTGTCAGTAATGTTTGATAAAAGTTTGCAAACTTTTCAAACCGTTTCCAACATCTTAAAACTACTGCTGGAACAACAAACAATTGTATAATGTTACAAACATGGCACTGATGGAACGACAAATTTGACGTGCGCAGAATCCGAGCGGTTGCAAACATTTCTGACAGCCTGCTGGAACAAACCTATTAACTGAGATACAGGGTGGTAAAGTTCAAAAAATATTTTTAAGTTATATCGAAAATTCCCCACCACTATTTTTTGACCAATCAAATGTGTAGTTTTAGTTGCATTACCATTACAACACAAGTATTTATATTATAGTGGAAATTTTTTGACAAAATCATTCTATTCTATTCTATTGTTTTTTTCTTGGTTTTGGTTCCTTCAGGTCCAATTCACCAGCTCTCCCCTTCCGGACTATGCTTTCCAGGGCTTCGTCGGCGGAAAATCTGGATAATCGAGCTCATAGCGATTCCAAAAAAGAAAACGAAAATAATTCTACAATCGATGCAATGCATAAACTGTCGGCTGACAGAAACCAAGAGACGCTAGTGGTGCTACGTATAACCTTCATTTTCACTACTGACAGTTCCCATGGCACGCTCATCTATTTTCCGCCATTTGAGAAATACCTCGTGTTCACTATCAAACAGGATACCATCGGCTTAAAGGAATCTTCACTCACAGCGCTTAGCTCCAGAAGAAATATGCCGTCAATTTATAATTAATTAATATTCCTTGATCCCCGAAGGTAAAAACGTCCGTACGGCACCTCTAACAGCCACCCCAGGAAGAACTTTGTAGTCCTCTAGTAGTCCTGTAGTGCTCTACGCACGTCCGCATTGTCCGGAGGTCAAACAAAGAGTGACAAAAATCATTGAATTTATTTTAACGTGATGCCTATCATATTCACATACATAATTAAATAAAATGGTCGCAATCAGGAGTTACTCTCTCTCTTAACCGCTGAGTAAGCGGAGTGTCAAAATTGTCCAATTAAACCAATAGGGTGGCTTTATTTTGACAGTTTTGACACTCTGCGTACCTAGCGGTTAAGCGGCTGAGTATTCTTGAATGCGCCCAACGCGAGTGTGATGCATGGTTTGCATACCCTGTGATTAAACAGGGACCAGAGACAACAATGAGACGAGCAACTAAATGTAAAAAAATTATCCGAGGGAGAGATAGCTGCTGGGACTTCCTTGTCTGTCTTCAAGGAAGGTAAACGCTGATGGCGCGTGAGTCGACTTTATCGTTTGCCCGCCAAATTCAAATTATAAAGCTGTGCTATTTTTGCCCTTAATGTTAGGTACTTGTTTTTGTTTCCTATTAATATAAAATATTGGAGTTTAGTTCAATAATTACACACACCTAATTAAAAATGTCATTTATTTGGTTATTATAAAGATTTTTCTTACAGATAACCATGTCAATATTACCTTAAATTATCTGTTGAAAAGCACAAATTTAATATATACACTGTGATCACTAATAAAAGTCAATATTCAAAGTCCAATTAAAGGTAACAGAAAATGTAAACAAACTGTCCAAACAAATCGGCCATTGAAAAATATCAAACACAAATATCGAATAACATTTCGGCGTGACTGCCTGCGGCAACGTTGTCAAGTTAAAAATATTCGATTCATGGTATATTTTCTTTCTCTTAATTAGATGCAAGCCAGAAAAGGACATTAAAGTTTACATGCAGAAATTGTAAACAACTTGGCAACCAGGGCAAAGCGATGATTGCTCCATCTACAATAGCCTGCCATGGTGAAAGACAAAGACATATTTATTGGAACTTGCGTTAAACCAGAAAGAGATAAATACAATGGACAAATTGTTAGGACCAGTTACTCGTCTCATTGTTGTCTCTGCAGGGACCTAAAACCTAATAAAATATGGATATTATTTGTACCGTAGGCAATAAATACTTGGGATTGCAAAAAAAATAACAATATACATTCATATACAAAAATTATTTATTATTTTCTAATAATTTAATTTTATAAACATAGTTTTTTGTGTTAAAATGTTTCTTCATTATAAATTTTTTTATATAATAAATAATTCTAGAAGCTTCTCAAGCAGCAAAAAAATAAATGCCAACTAAGTATAAAGACCGTAGCGGATAATAAATCTTTTAAAGATAAAATATAATAAACAAACATTATTTTTAAAAGTAAAAAGCATAATATGCTAATTTTAAGAAAGCCAACAGACAAATATAATTTAATTAAAAAATAAGCTAAAACGTATGAAATTGAGTTTGTTTTAAAGTTTATTCAAGTATTAACCTTAAAATAAATAATTTTTTAAATTAATGCTAAGTTAAAAATAATTCTAAAACTTGCAATAGCTTTAAAGTAAAGGTAGGTATACAAATATTTAATAAGTTCTAAATTAGGCAAAGTCAAATTCTTATAAATAAGTTTGAAATTTTTACAGTTGACTCAAAAAAAAGTTTGTTTTATATATAGTAAGAACATTTTAAAAGCGCAAATTCGATACCCTTTGAAAATAATACAAAAAAACATAAAAAGGCCGCCTGCAATCGGACCATTTTATACAAAGGCGCCGCTATCCTTACAGCGACGCGCCGATACACTATGGGATAGAAATCCATTATTTTGGCCAAAAAGCAACTTTGAAATTTTAATGGTTCATGCTGTGTATTTCAAAGTAGATACTTCAAACTACATGTACGCAAAATTATAAAAGGATATGACGATTTCTATTGGGGTAATAAGAAACTTGAAAATATATTTTAAGTAAATATAAATATACAACATTTAATCTACTTAGTTTATTATTAGCCTTGTTTACTAAAAAAGTAAAAGAGTTTAAATAATAAGAGCTATTGTTGTGTTTCCGATGCAGTCTCGGGAAGTCTCGCTACTTTTGTCAAAGATTTTTTACCTTTTTCTTTATCAGTTTTTGTACTTACAATTGCGTTCCTACTTTTTGCTACTTCTGAGTGTAAGGACAGATACAAGATTTTTTATAATTTACAAGGTTTTCCATTTTAAAATTTAATATGTTTTGTCCTACACTGTATATCCTACAAGATAAAAGCATTCTGATAAAAGATATGGATTCTACAGAATCTACCCAACAAAACAGTGTTTTTTATTTATTTTATACGTTAAAAAATAAAAAAGTTGGGAAGATGTATCTCGATTACGCTTCTAAGAATAATTTAAAATTATTTTTCAGATTTGGATGGTCATATTTCCGAAACTAATTGAGATAGACACATCAAATGTAGTATTTTTTAAAGCATTTTAAAAGATTTTTTTGGTGGTGATATAATATTCAGGGTATTCCGTTTAAAAAATCATACCTATTGTCGTACCCTGTATATCATATGAGATAATAATCATCGGATTACTGATTAGAATACTACCGAATTAACCAAACAAGCTGACATTTTAGTTTATTTTGTAGAATAAAAATAATAATGTTAAGGGGGTGTAAATTTATAATAACATATAATAAGTTTTAGGTTCCCAAAAAGCATTTGTAATAATTTATAATATTTTTCCAGTAAAAAGCACCTCATTTTAAGTTAGACTGGTAAGTTTCAGAATTTTGACCAAAAAATTAATTTCTATCCCATAGTGCGATGACCAGCTGTATCAACCGGCATATCATAAAAGAAATATAGCAAAGGCGGCCGCGAAGACAAGCATGCCGATTTATTTGCTTTAAACTTTTTGTGATTTTTTTTCTTATCAAAGAGCACCGAATTTACATTTTTAAACTGTTCCTTCTATACAAAATATTTATTAGGTAAACGGCTAAGTTTAATTTTTTCCTGGTTTATTGTTTACATTATAATTACTTTTTTTCAGAACTTAAATAAAATAATGACCTAATTGTTTTCCAAAAAGATTTTTTTAAATTATATAATTTAATATATTCTAACATAGGCAAATACGTATCACAAAAGCTTTTTAAAATATATTACACAATAAAAAATATTTGCTTCCAAACAGCAAAGTATTAATTAAAAACGGTAATTAGACTATTGCCACTTGGCCTAATATAAGTTAAGATAATTTTTACAAATCTATGGCAATAGGAATTAATATTGTGAACACTATTAAAAATTATTACCAATAATAATTGTATTATTTACCTATTTAAAGTAAACCATTTTTTATTGCCATAATTAATGCAATTTAACGACAGTCTAATTAACTGCTTTTAATAAAAAATATACCGGGTAACAACGAAATTACTATCCAGCAGTTTATTTTCTTCAGTGCAATCGTATAGTTTTCAAATTTAAGGACGTCATATTGTATCACCAGATGCCAATTTTAGATATAATAGCATCTGTGTATTACTTCCGGTTTAACCGAAAGTAATATAAACTTTGATATTTTAAATGGAACACCCTGTATATTTTTAAGATTTGAATTCTACAGGTCATTCCTGATATAAAACCTTATATATATTCATAACCTAACTCTTTTGGTTTTGAAGAAAATGGCGTTTGAAAATGTCCAAACGACAGCACATTATGCAACTTTATGGGAAAACAAATGAACATAACAAAAATTTAAAATGCTTCAAATAGTTCCTTTAAAAGACTCTTCCTTTAGAGACCATTATAATACTACTTCCGGTTTAGCCGGAAGTGCTGTAAAATTTAAACTTTCAAGTTTGATAATCCTGTTAATTTTAATGGCACACCCTATATATTTTTTAGGATTTAAATTCTTTTAGCTATTTCTGATATAAAACCTATGATATACCCATCTTTTTAAGTTTTAGAGAAAACGGAGTTTGAAAAGGTCCGAATGACCTCACTATATACAGGGTGTCCCATTTTGGTTGTCCCTTATGGGAAACTTGGAAACCATAAGAGATATTAAAAATCTGATACCCCATCCTCGAGCTCTTTTTTGGAGAAAACATTTATGGTAAAAACAGATCATCGCTATCGCGAAGCGTTTCAGAGATACAGGGTGATTCTCGATTTTTTCACTTTTGAAAAGGCCCTGTAGCTTTGTTGTTATTACAGATACGAGGAAACTAATTGCACATTATAAAGACACTTTTTTCCGTAGAATCCAGTGGCGTAGCCAAAAATTTTTTGAGCTGTCATTTTTGACATATGACCCAAACATGTTTTTTTTATTAGGGACACCCTATAAATGATTAGGTAATTAAATTGCTTGTTTTTTTCTGATTAAAATAATATATCATAGTAGGTGGTTTAATAAATTTTTTACGTCAAATATTGGAAAAATTATGATTTTAAAGACGTATTTTTTTATTTTAAAATTTAAAAATTTCCTATCACTTTATTGATAAATATATAAGTATGAAATTTTGGTAAATAATATATATGATGTAGAAGATTATTAATACGCATAATAAAATGATACACGGTGTCTCAAAAAATTAAAATAATTTTTTTATTTTAAAATTTAAAAATTTCCTACAATTTTATTTATGAAAATAAAGGGATGAAATTTTGGTATTTGATAAATGTGATGGTGAGAAATATTATTATATATAAAAAATGATACAGGGTGTCTCAAAAAATTAAAATGATTTTTTTTTATTTTTAACTTTAAAAATTTCCTACAATTTTATTTTTGAATATATAAGGATGAAATTATGGTGGATAATATATATGATAAGGAAGAATATTTATATATATATATATATATATATATATATATATATATATAAATGATACAGTGTGTCCCAAAAAATTAAAAATAATTATTTTTATGTTTAAATTTAAAAATTCATAGCGTCCTTATTTATGAATTTGAAGCAAAAAAATTTTGGTACTGTATTAGTATGATAATGTTGTATAAAAAAATAAAAATCAAAGTTATACAGGGTGTGTCAAAAATTTTTCGATTTTTTTGGACTTTAAATTTTTTTTTTTTTGCTCTATTGGTAAAGTTGACATGGAGAATTCATAAAAAATAAAAAAAAATAAAAAAATCAAAAATTAAAAAAACTTGATAAATTTTTAAGTTTAATTAATATAACTTGTTTATTATTGTTGTTGTAAACTAATTTTTTGTTTTTTTTCTACGGAAATGTCTCCTGAGCTAAGGGATGACAGATTCCTTTTAAAACAAAAATATAAAACAATTTAAAAAACAGATAGAAGCCGCAATGCGTCTTTAAAATCATAATTTTTCCAATATTGGACGTAAAAAATTTATTAAACCACCTACTATGATATATCATTTTAATCAGAAAAAAACAAGCAATTTAATTACCTAATCATTTATAGGGTGTCCCTAATAAAAATAAACATGTTTGGGTCATATGTCAAAAATGACAGCTCAAAAAATTTTTTGGCTACGCCACTGGATTCTACGGAAAAAAGTGTCTTTATAATGTGCAATTAGTTTTCTCGTATCTGTAATAACAACAAAGCTACAGGACCTTTTCAAAAAGTGAAAAAATCGAGAATCACCCTGTATCTCTGAAACGCTTCGCGATAGCGATGATCTGTCTTTACCATAAATGTTTTCTCCAAAAAGAGCTCGAGGATGGGGTATCGGATTTTTAATATCTTTTATGGTTTCCAAGTTTCCCATAAGGGACAACCAAAATGGGACACCCTGTACAGGTTCATGGATATTGTGTCGTCGTCTGGACCTTTTCAAACGCAGTTTTCCCTAAAACTAAAAAAGATAGGTTATGGGTATATTATAGATTTTATATCAGAAATAGCTTAAAGAATTTAAATCTTAAAAAATATATAGGGTGTTTCATTTAAATTGCCAGGGTTATCATACTTGGAAGTTCCAATTTTACAGCACTTCCGGTTAAACAGGAAGTAATTTTATAGTGGTCTCTAAAGGCAGATTCTTTTAAAAGAACCATTTTTAGCATTTTAAATGTTTGTTATGTTTATTTGTTTTTCCATAAAACTGCATATTGTGCTGTCCTTTAGACACTTTTCAAACGCCATTTTCTCCAAAACCAAAAAAGTTAGGTTATGGATATCTAAAAGATTTTATATCAGGAATGTCCTGCAGAATTTAAATTCTAAAAATTATACAGGGTATTCCATTTAAAATAACAAAGTTTATATTACTTCCGGTTAAACCGGAAGTAATACACAGATGCTATTATATCTAAAATTGGCATCCGGTGATATGATATAACGTCCTCAAATTTGAAAACTATACGGTGGCACTAAAAAAATAAATTTCTGGATAGTAATTTCGTTGTCACCCGGATACCTATTTTACATTTCATATATTGTTAAGAACACAAATAGATCTATTTTCTAATAAATGACATATTAAAAACTATAAGCCACAGTTTAAAACTTATTTTTAATTTCAATTTTCACTTTTACTGAACAATAAGCAGCCGAATTTAGAAAAGTATACAAATATAAAAAATACCTTTACATATTTGGGTTCTATATTATTCTTATAATAAAAAGTACATTAATTGGCATATTTAAACAATATTTTAAAAATTAGGCACAAGTAAATTAACAGTTTTAAGGTCGGAGTTATCTTTTAAAAATTCTAAGTCTTAAGAATAAAAACAGTAGTATGTAGTGGTATCTTACTGAAGGAATAAACATTTTATTTTATAAAAATTGCATATAATCTTTATATTTAAACATACAAAAAATGTAAGATGCAACCCAGCAAACACTATTTGCCGGCAATATACATTTTTCATATTGACATTGATGGTAAAGCATTGGCAATTGGTGGCAATATTATGCCAACATCTAATACGCATTAAAAAGTTAACCCTAAATAAACATTCAATTGCCAATAAATTTTACATGAAGGCGAATTGCCGGCAAGCATACAAAAATGGCGGCATACCAATCCTGATTAAATAAAACATGTCTTTTTGTTGGTGGCAAATAAATATTGGATTTTCAAAGGCAAACCTTCAACGCATCTTCATACTTTTCAAACCATATTATTAACATTGGTATTTAACTAACATTCGAGCAATTTTTTTGATCTGTTTTATTTATAATGGCGGCTAAACAACATTATTTTATGTTTTTACATAATTTAAAGGAAATGGCCTTTTTCTAATATTTTATTGATACAAATCATGCATATAAAAATTAAGTCAAACAAAATGTTTATTATGTATTTTTGAGAGAATAAAAATCAAATGATGGTAAAATTAGCTAGGTTAATTTCGACGATTTCGACCGAAGGTGATAAATTCAAATTTCCCGCTTAGCCGAAATACAAGATTTGACAATTTGACAGATGAGGCAACCTTGCTTTTGTTTGGCCGCTTTGTGCAATTGGTTTCTACGTGGTTTTCTAGCTTTTTAGTTTCTTTTTTAAAGAAAAGAGTTTTTAGTAGACATAAATAAGTGTATTTATTACCTAGTTAGTGTGTGTTGTGTAATTAATTGGTGATGGCTAGTCAAGAAGGCGTGTTATTCAAGTAGACTGTTAGGAGCTGTAAACATTTTGTTTAACACCTTTTAAATTTGTAGTTACCTAAAAAAATTATATGAAATCAGGGAATATTAAAAGTTTTAAAGACGTGTTAATAAAAAAATTATATATATTTAATAGTTTTTTAAATTTTATTACACACTTTTTATTTTATTTTTTTTGTTTATTGTTACGGTATAAAAATTTATATTATGTAATTTTTTTATTGATAAAGTTTTCCTGCCTTTTTTTCTCATTTTTTTCGATTACAAAATTCTAAATATGTTATTTAACTTTTGGGACATTCAACTTGCAGTACTTATTTAATGATAAATGCCATTATCCTAAACGCATTTTTTCATCATAAATTATTAATGACGGATGCCATTACATTATCTGCAACACGTGGCCTAATAACGGCCAATTGCCCACTTTCGCGTCTTTTTGATACCTTTTTGCCAATGCCTTGCCATTAAAGAGTGTTGGCAATGCCAGTAAATTAAATGTACAACGCCGGCAAAAAATGTTATATGGGAAGATACTTTAATATCAAAATGTTTTTTAAATTTTAAAATATTACCAAGTTATAGTTGTCACTATTGGACGTTTTGGTTACTTTAAAATAATCTGCCTTTAAGCAGGGTTATTTTTTTCGAGAAAAGAGTCATATCCTAAAACAATGTTATAATTAGTTTACCCACTTGTAGCCATTGATTATTTAAGGAAAATGTTTTTGTTTTTATGGTACAAACTGTTAGTATATTAAAATTTGTACATTTTTGTTTAAAATACCAAAAATAGACTGTAAACAACAACAAATGTATCGCAATGGCTCAAAAAGTCAATATTTATGGTTATAAATAAAATGTATCATGTAAATTTGCTTCAGTTATTAGAGAGATATGGGTACTTTGGTAACCGCCTACGTTCGTTATTTACGTAAGGCGCTATATAAATATCGCATACGGTATTTAGTGTTGGTTTTTAGAGATATGGAATACGCCGTATTACGAACGGTTAATTATACCTGTCTGCGAATTTACAAAATTAAAAAGCAAATAATCCTTTAATGTGCGAATACTAAGGTTTTTCCCGTTATGTCAAACACATTTTACTGTACATTTTTCCACTTTTCCAGATAAATATTTGACCAAGACATTCTCCCAGTAAAGCCAGGTCATTGTCGGCCGAGAATCTTAACCTTTTTGTTTCATTTTCACCTGCGACATTTATCCCAAAATAAAAAAGCAAAGATTAGTAGTTTATCTTTACTCTGTAGCTTTATTACCCAAATATTTGAGAAATTGTCGAAATAAATAATATAACCTTAAAAAATAAACAAAGAAAAATATTGTGTGCATGGCAATTCTATTCGCTATTTTAAATATCACACGGCGTTATCAGCTCGCAAATTACTCCATGCGGTAACGTTATTACCACCAGCGACGGTAAAAATCGAATCGCGCATAACTTAACTGTCATAATAGCGCTTACGTTAATACCGCATGACGTTACAGCACCACCCATATCTCTCTATTTCTAAACCAAAAAGGCATACTTTCAATTAAAAACATAACGAATATTATTTTAAATATTAAATATGTTTAGTAATTTTTATTCTGTTACAATAACCTGACAAAAAAAGTACCGCTGGCGCATAAAAAAACTTTAAATTAAATTATTTATGTTGTAGTTATGAAAAAACTAATATACAATTTTTAGTTGCTTGCTTAATCATGTTTACTTTACTACTTGCAATAATGTACAAAATGTGACTGTTTAGGCCCCACTACAAAGAAAACAAAAGATTTTATACAAAGTTTTGGATTTACAAAATATTTCTTTATATCTTTAACTTTAAAGCCATTTTCGTAAAATTTTAAGTTGCTTTGTAACATTATTTTTTTTAAATTTTGTTCTAAAAATTTTTATAGTATTTGTTGTGTAAACAATAATCAATAAGGATTATTTTGCTTTTGATATTATGTTCAGAAAATATTTGGATAAAACATTTTTTTAAAAGCTGTCAGTTATAAAACCAAATGTTGGCTTTATTTTAAAAACATTTTTGATTTGTGCTAAAATAATACAAAACCATTGAAGGTCGATTTACACTTTGAATCAAACTGCGATTCGATCACAGTCAACTTAATATTGTAACAAGTATTTAAGTGTCGTCATTCACACCAGTGATGATTATACCTATGGTGGAAATGTTAACACTTAATTAGGTAATAATATTTAACTTGACCGTGATCGAATCACTGAAAATGTAGTCTTAACTACGTATCAGGTGCACAACTAGAATTTTAATTTTTGTTTTATCTAAAAACTGACACATGGGACCCACACCAACCCAGTGGCGGCTATTCAGGTGTAGTAAGTGAAGTGCCACTTCACCAAAAATAAATAATAAAACATAAAAAACATATTACCATTATTCAATTTATTTTTTTATTTCTATTTCTTCTTTGTCAAATTCGCCATGGAAAATCTAGCAGATAAATTAACCGCTGGCGCGAGTCGCTTTCCTCCGCTTTCGGAAACGCGACATCACAATCCGCGATCAGCAAGTATATTGCAAATATAAAACGGACCGAAGTATACACCTTATAATAGAAAATAAACATTATCTATTAGGTGGAGTGGGCTTTTCCGCGGTGTATTTTTAGTGCTCGGGATTTTGATTTTTCATTCTGGTTAGTGGAACGAAGTTTTTCTTGTCTTAAGCGTTTAAAAACTATACTATATCCCAAAATAGACTCTTATCTTTGGCCAATATTTCAATTCCAAGGAGCTTCTACAGGAACTGATAAAATCTCAACCATTTTACGAAGATATAATTGATAAATTTGCTGCATAAAAAGATAGGATTGATTTGGTGTATAAAATTTAGGGTAATTTTCTAGAAACTTGCGGCAACTTCGATTTTAACGAAATTTGGTATACAGGGGTTTTCTGGGGCGCTAATCATGAATCCTTTTCGTGTTCGTTCGAAGATTTTTGATGGAAACGTTTCGTTCTCGGGATATTCATCATCAAAGTTCAAATTTGAACTAAGCTTATTTTCACTATATTCTATATTATTTTTATAATTCTTGATTTAAAGCTAAAGTGTCACACAATATTTAATTTTTACCTTTTAAAACCCCGTTTTTCTACGTTTTTACATTATTTTTGCATTAAATTTCGTGGCTTTTCTTTGATAATGCGGCAACCATGGCTTCATGGCACACTGGGATTGAAATTATTCAAAGTATAGCTAGGCAATTTAATGCAAAAATAATGTAAAATACGTAAAAACGGAGTTTTAAAAGGTTAAAATCATATATTGTGTGCCACTTAGCTTTAAATCAGGAATTGTGTGCACAAGAAGGTGGAATATTGTAAAAATAGGATTTCAAGTCTGATGATGAGTATCTCAAGAACGAAACGTTTCCGCCAAAAAATAATTCGTTATCAGCGCCCCAAAAACCCCCGTATACCAAATTTCGTCAAAATGGGAGTTGCCGCAGGTTTCTAGAAAATTACCAAATTTAGGTAGGTTTAGATATTAAGACTTTTTACTTAGACTTTTGATAGTTGAGTATTTTTAATTTTGCTAAAATGGTGAAGGCGCTTTTTTCCCTTTCTGCACTACACCTGTTTTTAGACCCGCAAGACGCCACTGCACCAACTAAATACCCAATGCTATTGGTACAAAGATAAACGATTTGGCAAAGAAAATTTTTATTTGAATTTTTTTTGGTTAGCCCCTCAAAAAAAAAAAAAAATTAAAAGCAAATTCTCTGTTTGTAATTTCAAATGATCAAATTTTATTACCAAGTCTTAAATTTTATTAAAGTTATAAAATATATAGTCACTTTCATGACTATATATTTTTAAAAACTCACTCACTCCACAATTTTTTGTGTATGACTTTCAGATGCCTTTAATTGTAGGAAAAGCCAGATACCACGAAAAAAATAACAGAAGACAGAATTTGCTTTAAAAAGTTTTTATTTTCTGTGAAGGGCTAACCAAAAATTTAACTTTTTTTGCCAATTTGAAAATAAAAACCACCAGAGTCTTCCTCTTAAGGCCAATACCACCTAGTATATGTTTAATGTGGGTGCCATGTCTCAGTTTCTAAATAAAATAATTTAAAAATCCTAGTTGCACCCCTGGTACGTATTAACTGCGCATGACTATTTCCTTTATAGGTTTGTACCTACAGCAGTTAAAAACCGTTTGCAAACTGTCAGTAGCATCCGCGCGAAATAAAATCCGAGGGTTTTATCTCCTGCGTATGAGCCTGACGGTTTGCAAACTGTTTCCAACTGCTGTAGAAACAAACCTTATAACGGTACGTCAGGAGTAATCAGAAGAGAATAGAAAAGGATAGAGAATCAATCTCTAATCAGAAAATTGGCACAATTTAAATGTTTTACGGGCCTTTAAGTCATGCGCAATTGGTTAAATATTGACTTAATAATATTAAACCACACACAAGTTATTACAATGGAAGTGCGTAATGTGTATTTTTTTATCAAATATTTTAATATAAATCCATAATTCCTAGCAGAATCATGTTTTTACACAAAAATACCATCAAAAGTTAACATTGCTAATCGGTAGCTTAACATAACACTAACTGCAGATGTGTGCCATTTTTAATGGGTTGGCGTTTGACAACTGTTCCTCTCCCCTCTTCTATGCTCATTGGTGTAATCATGACTAGCTCAAACATATGCGGCGAGATAAATTTTTCACAAGAATCGGCATATTTTTTTATTTCCAAGTCAGATTCTGTGAATCCTGATTTGTAAAGAGATTAAAACTATCCTTAAAAAGGTCAGTAAAATTAAATTAAAATGCCAAGTACATACATACAAATACACATTATTTTTCACCTTATATTATTAATGACATGACTAGACATGACAAAAAAGTATATAAATTTTTTACAAAAAAAACAAAAACTTTAAATAACTAACTACTTGGTAACAATAAAAATAAAAATTAATATTTTAATCATTTTTTCTCATTTCCCAGAATTAGGTCATATGGAGATGTCGGATTTTGGATCTAGACGCCCCATATGATTTAATAAAAATCATCAAAAAGCTATAGTACCTACTGTTTAAATATTAGGAGCTAAACTAAAAACAATTAAAATATTATTGTTAATTGTTTATTACCTTATTAGGCAAAGGCTTTCTAAGGTGAAAAATAATTGGGTTTTCAATACACTCATACAAATATTTTTTTATACAATAAAATAAGGAAATAGGGGTTTATTAGACCCCTAAACACTTAAATATCCCTATATTAACAATTGTTGTACGATTTATTAACAAATCTTTAGTAATACTAAAAAGGTAAAACAAAACTTAAAACAGTATAATATCTCTTGGAGCTTTTATTACTATGTAGTAAAATTCTTCCTTTGGGAGAGGTAAACCACTGATGTAAATCCGAGAGCTCTCCATAACCATGCTGATTTTTGGTTTGTATGAGACACTCGTATACTGAATCTGCTTGAAGATTGTGTAAGCGGTACCATAGTGTTCTTTCAGTGGTCGATGGGTTGTATGTTTGACTTGGCTTAACCAGAAGATCGTGCCACTGACCCGGATGGTGATATGATGTATTTACCTATTAAAAATATGTTTTATTTATTAAAAAAGTATTTAAGCAATATTTGTTTTTAATGCATAACGATGAATACCTTATTAAAGTACTTAGTAGGTGAATCTAAGGTAAACATTTAACATTAAAGTGGGTTTATTGAAAAGGGTTACAAGTGACACATTTAAAATTAGGATACCTACACTGCACAGTTTACACTGTGAGCCATGGGCGTAGCCAGGATTTTGTTAAGAGGGGCGAGCAGTGAAAATGTGATAATATAGCGCGTGTTTCTTAAAAAGGGTGTCCCAAAATATATTTTTTTGCGTTATAACATAGAAAAATTAGTTTTTTAGTGGTAATCCTAATTTTCCCTAGAAACCATAACCAATAGAATTTTTTTAAAGATTTCTGATTACTCCTTTACGCTTTTAATAAGGTAAATTTAAAAATTTGTTTTTTGATTCCCATTATTTTTCAAAGCAATATTTTTGCGATCTTAAACCATCCTATGTTTAGTTTAAAGCATTTGAGATGAAGTAAAAATTTTTATGAAGAATAACTTTTTTCGAAATATTAAAATTAAAAATTATCGATAAAGGTAAGTACATCCGTGTATACACTGTATATTTATTTTACAGGGAGTTTCCCAATTGCGGTAAAAAAATTAGGCGTGTATTTTTGAGGTAATTCTATAAAAAAATGTGTAGGGGAAAGTGGGGTGGGTTTATACAAGGGCACCTACATACATTGAGTTTATCTGAAGTTAGACACGAAGTAAAATAGTAACGTAAGTGGGTGTGCACAGTTTTTATGTATGTTTACAGACTATTGAAGTTTGTGCACAACACGGAACGTGTTTTTGCCTCACGTAAGTAATTTCATAACGTAACTTTCGACATATTTTATAGCCTGTTACTATTTTTGGATTAATTATTGCTATTTAATCCTAATTATATTATTACAAAGGCACTAATTTAATGTGTAAATTATTATAGATGAAGACGGTTTTTCTATTTCATATTTTTTCATTAATTAGCATGTGATGGGGCAAATTCATACACAAGTATTTGGGGCACATTCATCCTGTATAAATGTACTCCTGGCCCTTTATGAATATTATTTTAACTACTATTTTTTGTTATACAGACGATTATAGTTATAAATATTATATAAAGTAGTTTAACTGAAGTAATGGTTTCATTTTTATGGAAAAAAGGGTGCTTTATGAACTTTGTGTCTTTGGATGTCAAGGATCAGTTAATTTATCAGACATAGTGATGATATTACCACTGACAGATCTTAGGTCATAAACTATTAATAACATAGGCATATTAATTCTAGTTTTTGTAAGTTAAGGTATCTTTGTGTTAACCAGAGTTTTTATTTGATATAATTATTAATGTAAAAGCAATATTTTTTTTACATTTTGAGATTGTTATAGTTTCAATAAATATAACTGACTAAAATAAAGAATGTTAATAAGTGTCTTTGGAGATAACCATACATGTAACGTAAAGACCTTTTAATGATACTGTTCACTAATCGGTACTTATGTTCATATCACGAAACTATTGCGATGTAAAAATAGGCATTTACAGATTTGGATAAAACCTTTTTTTTAATTTTGAATTTTACTTTTTGTTTTGTATAGTAAAAAAATGTATTTGTGATTTTTTTAAAGTATGGTTTAAAACCATAACAAACAATAATTATAACGAATTAATAGTGATGTGAAATGTGCCCATTCGGTTGTATGAATGTACCCCACTAATACATTTTGCTTTTTTTGAAAAAGTCTTATGGAAACTCGCGCATGTAGATTTTAAATAATATTAAGGTTCTACTACAATATAAAATAGTTAAGCTACTAGTGTGTCATAAATTAAAAGAGATATACCCAAAACACGGCATTCCACAAAGCAAAATATAAAAACTGTATGATGCCTCCCCACTTTCCCCTACCTATGTATAAACATAGGTCCGAAAATGCATTATTTCCAAGATACAAGGTGGGAAACTTTTATTAATATATTAATAACTTGTTCTGCAATTTTTATACACTTTGGCAGTGTTATTTGTAGCAGTAAGGGGCTAATGTAGCCTTAATTTAATTAAATTTATTAAGTCTACTGGCATCTCTAGTGGGACCTAGTGATGCACACAAAACATAGGAAAATTTTTAATTTTTCTTTGTCAAAATTTAAAGTTAAAGAATTAAAGTAATAAAAAAATATTTTTGTCAACTCTTTACATTTTGCTTTCCCTTGCTAAGGTTGTAATGCGAAGTGTAAAAAATTGATAATCACATTTTTTTACTCTGTTACTCATTTACTTATACAATTTTGGCTTATTTTTAAAAATAAAAGTTTGTAGGCTAATTGGAGTAACATTTAATTTTTATTTGTTATGGACTAGGCGACCAGTTTTCCCAAAATTACATTTTAAAATTCCAAAATTTTTTGGTCCATTTGTCCTCTAAAAAATAAATAAAAAATAAACCTGCACAATTCATAAGACCATTTAACCTTTTAAGGTTTTTTACGTATTTTTTCACGGCATTTAAGTTATATAAAAACACATTTTTAAAAAAGGCGATTTTTTTGTTTACAAAACTCTATTTAATGTTTATTTAAAGAAATTTAAAAATGTATAATTTTTTACTATGCTCATTGGGTAATTGCCATTGACTTCTGAACATCGACGCAATCGACTGCAGGGATGCAGGTGGAGACTACGAGATCAGAAATGGAACCAGAGGTAAAATGGTATGTGGTTCTATTGAACTCTTTTTCTCAGAAACCTAATGACCCCTTAATATATTTTGTGAGTAGTAAGCATAGATATCTCACATTTAGATACACAGAGCCTAGTTGCCTTTTGCGGATTATTACGACCTCGCGCAGTAAACAAACTCGAGGCCCACCGGAAGGTTTTTGGTACATGCGCATTAAAAAGTCATGTCCAGTACCGGACGTAAATCTTTTAAATCATTAAATAATTTAAAAATCCTAAAATCTCAGTATCTTAATGTGTAAAGAAAAATATTCATTATTTATTTATATAATAATTTATATTATTTTAATTTTTTTACGAATATAAGTTAGGTAGTGATATAAAAAAATAGCATGGACACGATACGTCAACAGGAATAAGGACAAAGATTTGCTAAATTATCTTTAAAGAAAAGGTTAACGGATTACCTGGGTTGACAGAAATAATAATTTCATATCGTGAGTTTAATGTCACTTGATAAAATAAAAAAAGGGATATGATCCGAATCTCGTGATGTATTTTGGACTACTAAACACGAATGATTGATCAGAGAAGTCACAAAAACTTAAATGCCCCTGTGAAGGTGTCACCCGTGGCATACACCACCGTTTGCCCCCCACCCCTTCTAGATCCGGGACTGCTTTTAATATTTTTTTTCTTAAATACGGCAACAATTGACATATAGCGTATTAGACGGTTTTGATGTAACTGTATTTTAAAATTTATATAAATACGGTACTGACTCAACGTCCTTCAAACGAAAAAGCGGCGATAAATTGACATGATTTTGCCCGATACTTTGTTTGGCGCCAGGCGCGTTTCCCTTCGATGTGCTTGCGCACAAACTTATTTTTCGCCCATGATTGTCACTTTTGTTTCGCGCAGGTAACAAGCATTGGCTATCCATCGAGATCAGTGCGAAGAGTGCCCCGCAGCGATCCGGGGCGCCACAACGTATAATCGAGGCAGCGCTCCTAACGAGCAA
>JACEGR010010042.1:0-21564 GCA_014170235.1 Listronotus bonariensis
TTTTAACACGCTTTTATTAACTTGGGTTGTAACTATCTATCTATCCATCTGGCTGCCTATGTAACGGAATCTTTGAGCCTAATTTTAACCAACTTCCAGCTATTCGATTTCTTTGAAACTTTGCACACGTATTAAGGACCCATGACAATGCAATAATCTGCAAACAGTATCCCGTTATCTTGTTTTGATCGCCAGGAAAAAAATTCCATTATATTATAAAAACAACACCTAGGTTGCCATCTGTTGGCAACATTTCAAACTTTGCTATTAAATGAAGAAGAAATTTTTTAGTGGGTTGCAATATGTTGGCAACGGTCCAAACATTGCCTGGATTGCCATCTGTTGGCAAAATTTTAAACTTTGCTACTTAATGAAGAAGAAATTTTTTAGTGAGTTGCAATCTGTTGGAAAAAATTTTAAAATTTGCTACTCTTGTTCATTAAAAAAATTTTCGCCATTTTGTCAAGAGTAGCAAAAACTAAAAAGGAAAAATAATTAATAGTTTAAAAAAACTAAAAAAACACGCTTTTATATGCAACCGAACTAAAAATTAGAAAATAATTTTTCATTAAAAAAAATATTGTCATTTCATAGTAAAAGCGTGGGGTGCTTAATATATTAAATGTTATAATTATTATATTTGCCAATATCCATGATGGAAAAGTTATGAAAAAATAGTAAAATGCACCCCACGCTTTTTACTATGAAATGACAATATTTTTTTTAATGAAAAATTATTTTCTAATTTTAGTTCGGTTTGCATATAAAAGTCATACACTTTCCTACCACTTCAGAAGTTTCCGAAATTATACTTCATTTAACTATTACATTATATTTTTTGCTGTTAAAGTTTTTTAAAAAACTTACCAGTGGCGTTCAAGAAGATTTGTATTAACCTTTCAAGAAAAATAGTACGCCACTGCTTTATTCTTCAAATTAAATATTATTTTTTAAAATAATCATTTACTTTGGTGTTAATTTGGTCTCCTGTAAATCTTGTACAGCGAACGGTTTCGTTTAAAAAATAAAAGCCATTTTAATGAATGATAAAATCGCTAAAATCTAATATGATGTTTTGTATGTAAAATTCTTTTTTGACTTCTATTAAAAATTATAACTATACTAATTCTTTTTTTATTATGTTCAGAATTGTAGTAATGTAAATTTTTGACTTTTTATTACAAGTTAGACAAAAACGGATTTTTACATACAAAACACTATATCAGATTTTAGCGATTTTACTGTGCATTAAAATGGCTTTTATTTTTTAAATCGAAAACCATTCGTCGTTCAAAAAAATATACAAATGACTCAAAGTAAGTGATATTTAAAAATAGTACTAATTCGAAGAAATAACAGTGGCGTACATTTTTTCCTTGAAATAGAATCAATACAAATCTTGCTTAGACGCTGGTATTTTTTATTAAATTTGAAAATGTTATGTAGTGGCTAAAAAGTAGGTATATCAAATTTTCTGACATATCAGAGTAGTAGAAAGTAATGACAAAGGCATTTTTTGTTATAACTTTAACACCCTGTTTGAAAAACGAAGCATTTTCGAACATAATTTTAACTTAAAATTTTTTCTCATTTTCTTGCAGTTATACAGGGTGTTTTAGAACTGTGGGATCAAGCTCCTAAGGGTTATTTCAGGGCAACAGTAGAAAACATTTGAGTATAGAGACGCATGTCGGAAAAGTGGCAGTACAGCCCTAAAGAGGTGTTAAAATTTAGAAAAGCGATAAATTACCTAAATAGATTTAATGCATTTAACTTTTGCCTTTTGTACATGATATCCTTACAAAAAAATTAATAAATTAAAAAATTAAATTATTAAATTAAAAAAGAACAGAACTACCAATGAAATAAAAAATAATAATAATTTTAATCAATTTTTAAACATTGACATTTTGAACAATTGTGATAATATCATAAACAAAAAGCAAAAATAAAATGCATTAAATTGTATTTAGGCAATCCATCGTCTTTCTAAATTTTAACGCGTCTTAGGGCTGTAGTGGCCGTAGTGACACTTTTCCGGACAAGGGTCCCTATACTCAAATGATTTCTACTGTTGCACTGAATAACCTCTGAAAATTTGATCCCATAGTTTTGAAACACCCTGTATACTGTGTTAAGAGGAATATATCAACTTTAAAAATAACACTGTATATGAAACAACTGTAAATTACATTTTATTCAAAATTTCAAAATCGTTTTTACTTTGCTTATTTAGCTTTTCCGCTTATAGAAGCAAGAAATTGGGAAATTGGTATGAGAAGAGCAAGTTTAGGGATAAACAATGTTAGGCACGTGCTGGAATAACTTTGACACAAAGTCCTTGTGGCTGACTTAACGTTCCAAAATAAATTTGGAAACATTATGTTTCGTAATAAATGTTCTAAGGGGTGGTCCAACCAAAATGCACGATGTTAATTATAAATAATTTAAAAAGTGTTTAGAGAATTTTCATAATATTGTTCCAAAACACCTCGTATAAAAACCCGTGTCTTCGTTTTTATACCTTTATTAACAATGGAACGTAACTATGGTTACAACAACGACAAAAATCTTCTCTTGTCAATGTCTCGAAGTTTACACCACAAAAGTCGAATTTATACTAATTGATCGGAGGTTTCCGTCGCCCTTTATAGTATGGTGAAAGCGTAAAAGAATGATCTAGAATCTTCGAGAAATATCGTGAAAATTCCATAGTACAGGATGGCATAAAAGTTCTTAATGGATAATTCGGGCGTTTTCGAAACCTTCGAAAGTAATGAAAGAACTTGGAAAAATTAAGGTAAATTATTTAAATAAATTAACAGACTAAATTAAATGATCCTTAGTCTCTAAAATTTTATAACCTATACACATTTTTGAACGTCTGTAACAATATTTTTATATTATAATTGATAGTACTGGAAACAGAGATTTTTTTTTGCAAAATTCGCCAGCAGTTACTTTTTTCCAAAATGGGTGCAGTATGACGTAGTGAACCCAAAAACACAAAATACTTACAAATATGGCAAGCGAAGGTGCCGCCATTTTGCGAAAAACTGTTTGAGCAGTATCTCCGTAATCGTGCATTTAAGGCCTCTAATATTAGGACATATATATATATATATATATATATATAATATATATATAATATATACATATATATATATATATATATATATTAGACAACTAAATTTTATATCTTGTTTGTTTTATATTTTTTTATAATCACTTACCGTTCACGATTTATAGGATTATTATTGTTGGTTTATTGACCTTTCTTAACAACATCTCTTCTAATAATTGTTTGAATATTCATTTGCTTAAAACCAAATTTTTAAATGAATAAACTTTACACAATTTTTAATTTAAAGCATTCTATTCTAAAACTAATATTTTCGAAGTTACAACGCGTTCAATGTTGTACTGCTAAGTACAAGATTAATAAGAACGAAGAATGCATATCGTAATCCGCAAATAGAGACCATAGTTATACCTGGCCAGATATTAATATTGAATGACGTGTTCAGACCGAACTGGCGTTAATCGCACAGTCACAGGATGTCTTAAATTAACGCGTAACAACTTCGAAAATATTAATTTTTAGAGGAAAAATTTTAAAATAAAAGTTGTAGAAAATTTATTAAACAATTATAAAAGGAGATATTAGTCAATAAACAAACAATAATAATTTTATAAATCGTGAAGGGTAATTGTCACGAAAAAAAATTATCAAAAAAAATAATTTATTTATATTAAAGGTGCTTATAATTGTAGACCTCAAGTACACGGTTACGGAGATACAGGCCAAAACGTATTTCGCAATAATGACGGCACTTCCGTTTGCCATGTTTGTGAGTATTTTATGCGTTTAGGTTCATTGCGTCATTCCGCACCTATCTGTAACAAAAAATAACTCCTGCCGAATTATGCATTATGGATCAAAAGTAACTTGCTTACCATCGGCATCGCCTGTACTATGAAGAATCTATGACAGTTATGTGGAAAACAAAATATTGGCCTAATGCTCGCCACAGCTTCGGTAGCAGACCTTTATCCAAAGGTCCTTATTTTCAATGCCGCTGAGACATAATTGAGTTTCAAAGTCGTTTATGTGCCGAATTATCTTATTCTTTGTGGATTCGTTAAAAAGCGGATTTGGGCAGATTAGAGTCCAAGGGTGATTGTTAAAAAGCCGATGTATCCACGAAAAGTGACTGGTGCGGTTATGAGCTTCCGGCATTATCGGGCCGTACATCTTCGAAAATAGGGTAAACCAAACAGCTTCCGTAATTCTTGTGGCCAGAAATTGAGAATATTCGTGAAATTCAATAGCCGTGTATAGAAGGTACAGTTTAAAAATGTAAATTCGGTGCTCTTTGATAAGAAAAAAAAATCCCAAAAAAGTTTAAAGCAAATAAATCGGCATGCTTGTCTTCGCACTATGAGATAGAAATTAATTTTTTTGGTCAAAATTCTGAAACTTATCAATCTAACTTAAAATGAGGTGCTTGTTACTGGAAAAATATTATAAATTATTACAAATGATTTTTGGGAACCTAAAACTTATTACATGTTATTATAAATTTACACCCCCTTAATATTATTATTTTTTATTGTACAAAATAAACCAAAATAAACTAAAATGTCAGCTTGTTTGGTTAATTTGGTAGTATTCTAATCAGTAATCCGATGATTATTATCTCATATGATATACAGGGTACGACAATAAGTATGATTTTTTTAAATGGAATACCCTGAATATTATATCACCACCAAAAAATCTTTTAAAATGCTTTAAAAAATACTACATTTGATGTGTCTATCTCAATTAGTTTCGGAAATATGACCATCCAAATCTGAAAAATAATTTTAAATTATTCTTAGAAACGTAATAGAGATACATCTTCCCAACTTTTTTATTTTTTAACGTATAAAAGGAATAAAAACACTGTTTTGTTGGGTAGATTCTGTAGAATCCATATCTTTCAGTCAGAATGCTTTTATCTTTTAGGATATACAGTGTAGGACAAAACATATTAAATTTTAAAATGGAAAACCTTGTAAATTATAAAAAATCTTGTATCTGTCCTTACACTCAGAAGTAGCAAAAAGTAGGAAGGCAATTGTAAGTACAAAAACTGAAAAAGAAAAAGGTAAAAAATCTTTGACAAAAGTAGCGAGACTTCGCGAGACTGCATCGCAAACACAACAATAGCTCTTATTATTTAAACTCTTACTTTTTTAGTAAACAAGGCTAATAATAAACTAGGTAGATTAAATGTTGTATATTTATGTTTACTTAAAATACATTTTCAAGTTTCTTATTACCCCAATAAAAGTTGTCATATCCTTTTATAATTTTGCGTACATGTAGTTTGGAGTATCTACTTTGAAATACACAGCATGAGCCATTAAAATTTCAAAGTTGCTTTTTGGCCAAAATAATGGATTTCTATCCCATAGTGTATCGGCGTGTCGCTGTAAAGGATAGCGGCACCTTTGTATAAAATAGTCCCATTGCAGGCGGCTTTTTTATGTTTTTTGTATTATTTCCAAAGGGTACCGAATTTGCGCTTTTAAAATGTTCTTACAATAATTTCATGTCGTGGCGATGTTAATTTGTCACCATGATCATGTGTTTTAACAGTTTTGAACTTCTTTTGAAAAAATTAAAACTACAACGTATATATTTTGTTTCACACATAATTGACGTAGATTCTTTTAATTTAATAAAAAGTACATAATACAGTAAACAAACGTAAAACGTAGTTTTAACTTAAAAGTAAGCACTTAAAACATTTATAGTAAGTTTGGACACATTATGTAAAAAAATGGTAAGTAACATGTCCTTAGCTCGCAAATCGTAACTGTGTCAAAATTAACTTTTCCACGACTGTTAATAAAAATGTTGTTTTTTTAATCGTTAACATAACGTTAAAGTACTCCATTCTAGTACGCTACATAAAGTGTTAAAAAAAGTAACTTTTTTACATTTTTGAATTAGTGTTTTGTTTTAACGCCTGCTACAATAAACTTAAATATCAATGTATGCAATGTAACAGTAAACGCGAAACGGTCCAAATTACCTTTGATTTCGTCATTATTTCTTTTAGTTTATGTGTCACTAGTTTTAAAATTTGACAGACTATATATATTTAATAGACTATTTCACTAGAGTGTTTTATACTGGCAAAATGTCATAGCAACCTCCCGTTTTCTACTGGCAAAACTCCTACCTGCTCCTACCTTGATTAAACCAACATGATGGTATTTCAGAGGCAAAACTTAGTTAGGTTAAAGTAAAAGAGGTTAAAAACTATTGCCAGTTTGACAAATGTCGCCTATTTTAAAAATAAAATATGAATGTTTTAAATCAAAATGCGAGATTTGGAAGCCAGTGTGAGTCAGAGATTAAAAAGCAGTATCTAAAAATATTCCGCCTAATACACAAAAATCAAAAAAATCCATTTGGAAGCAGTTTTTTCAGTTTTTGAAGAAGCAAATTATAAGCTTGAGAAATCTACTTCCGTAATAGAGTTCCACGTCTCAATCGCTGCAGGTTAACCAAACTCAAAACCAGGCTTTGATTGGAAAGAATGGACAAACTATTGTTAATTATAATAACTGTACATTTAATATAAATTGTAATAAAATATAATCCTACCTTGTTAATATAATACCATGTTATAATTTATCAGTTTTAATTAAAGTTTAAAGTGCTTGTTTTTCTCGTGAAATAGTCTTGTCGAATATCATTCGAGAAAAATATTTTAGGCAAAATATTTCTCTTGTTTTATTCAAGTTTGTTGCTTTTTGGTACTTTCGTTCATGACATTTATTTAATACCACTCGCCTTCGGCTCGTGTTATTATTGAAAATGTCATTCACGAAATTGCCAAGGCAACAACCTTTCATACAATCGAAATATTTTGCCGGACAAATTTTCTCTTATGAGATTAGTATAGGGTGTTATTTATATGTCCGATATTTGCATGATTTTCAAGTAGTTTTTGCGGCAAAGCTTTATGAACTGCAAAGATGCCGCTTTCAAGATACAGGTGCGTCAGCCTTATTTTCATTATGTTTGTTTCCGCATACTTAATAACGCCGATTTTCCGAACCCAGCAACGTGCACTGGGTTTTTGATCACGAAATTTGAATTGTTCTAATTTGTCTTCTATTCAGAGGGCGCTACTCTTCACCTCGCGGCTCATGACTTACAACCCTGCGTGACATTTTTGCTGAAAGAAATGGATTCTCAGTCTTTTTCGTAAAAGTACTCCTACTGATACTAGAAGGCCAGCTCGAAATATTTGCTGGTAATCATGCATACGCTTAGTAATAAATATGCTAAGCAAAGACCGCCGAAAATGACGGTTTTATCAAGTAGCGGTCTTTACTTAGCATATTTATTACTAAGCGTATGCATCGATTATTTTAAACTAAAATATTTCGAAAACGGTTGCTCCTAGCGTCATCTAATAAGAGTACCTTTTTTACGTAAAAATGACTAAGGAATCCATTTCTTTTAACAAAAATGTAAATACAGGGTTGTACAAAAAGTCATGAGCCTTTGAAAGTGAGAATATACATGTGGCTAGCGCCCTCTACAAGTAAGAGCTAAATTAAGAACAAATTCAAATTTCTCATGTCAAAAACCCCCAGGTACCAATTTTCGTTCGGAAATCGGCATTATTTAGGAAATTATGCAGAAAAAACATAAATAAAAATAAAACTTTGACACCCTGTATCTTGAAAGCGAAGCATCTTAGACCACACGTTCATAGGAACTTTTACCTTAAAAATACTTGAAAATCACTCTTGAAATATCGGACACTTATTAAATAACACCCTGTATACGAAAATAATAAGAAATTAATAGTAATAATGAATTTGGATAACTAAGAAATTGAAAAAGAAATTATACTGTTTTAGTATTATTTCTACAAAAAGTAAGTACATGCAATTTTCTAAAATTAAATATTAAATGCATAGTTATAAGAGAATAATTCTCTCTTAAAAAATAAGGAGGCTGTGATTTTTTGTTGCAATATAATGGCTGTGCTGCAAAAAATTAAAATTAATAAGTTTGGATAAATAAGACATGTATAAAATGGTATTTTGGGAAATTTTTATACGGTCGTGGAAAAAACATAGTATGTAACACATGCATAAAGTGTCTTTTTTACTCATGGAATTGCCGCACTCGTCTAAAGGCTCGTGCTGTCAAACTTTCCATTCGTAAAAAAAGTATTACTTATGCACTTTTACATAAATTACTATTTCTTTTTCATCTTTCACCATTTACCAACATTTAAATTTCTTTTGCCAAATATGCATACAATTATTTTAATATAACTGTGTAAACTTTACGTAAAATTATTACTTTTAAATTGTTTTTTCAAATAATTTAAAATGCAAAATTAAATTTGCTCACTCTACTGCAAAAAGTATTTGAAATGATCATTTAAGTTTACTTTTAATTTTACACTGTTAGTTGAAAATAAATTATTTATTTTATACTCGATATGCAAATATTCAATAAATAAATAACATGTTTTAGTTTAAAACAACAAATGTATATATAATATTTAATTTACTTTTTATTTATCTTTTGGACATCCCATGAAGGCTTATGCCTATATACAAGAGTACCGTGAGTGCCGGATAATTAGATGTTTAACCCATCGTTTCCCCAGTTCCGTCTACATTGTCCAAGCACTGAAACATGCAGTTTTGCATTTTAAACAGCATCTTTAGACAACGCGGTAGTGCCATCACGGACGTTATTTTTAAATAATTACTACCTAAATATGTCTCCCCCGCTGGGAATCGAGACCGGCAACTTCTAGTTTCCGAGAGCATTACAAGTGTGGAAAATGACTAATTTTACACGAGTGGGAATATTGTACGACAAACCCACAATTGTAAGAGAGTCACTCTCACACGGGTACTGGCCACCTTCTATTTTCACTACGACCACAAATTATTTCACCAAAAAAAAATGTAAGTTTGTCTTTCACAGAAAAAAATAATAAACAATTGAGAACTTTGCAACACTAGGGTGATTTTTGCTTTGTAACACTGGTGTGATATGTACTTTTCACCTCCCTGCTATATTATACTGTTTTGACAATATTTTTACATCGAAAATCACCTACCTAGAAGCATTATATAACTTATATCATTTTGGAATTTAAAAGGCCCTCACTTAATAAAAATTGTATGGTTTGGTTAGGTAATAACGGTAATAGTTTAATACGGTTTTCTGCTATTTTAAGGGTTTTTAAAAATTATTGATACTTACATATTTTAGACACTCTTCTAAATAAAACGTAAGTGGCGCATATCCAAAATATTCCGTTTTTAAAAATATCAGTAAACAAACTTACGGGACCGGGGAGTGAAAAGGGGTGCTGGGTGGGGTAAATTGGTAAAACGAGTTA
This sequence comes from Listronotus bonariensis, assembly GCA_014170235.1. NCBI lineage: Eukaryota > Metazoa > Arthropoda > Insecta > Coleoptera > Curculionidae > Listronotus > Listronotus bonariensis. Next base: position 9,447 of record JACEGR010010042.1, read on the forward strand.
ATGAAACTGAACATGCACATGTAAAATTAGGTAAAAATTACATTTTTTCCTCATATTTTGAGAAAAATATAAAAAATATGAAAATTGTAAATGCATAACCTAAAGTCCTAAAAGTAAGAAAAAAACGACTACTAAACGTCAGTTATACCATGCAAAATATGGAAAGCATTTGGCAACGTCGGAAGGGTCTGATTCTATTTATGAATGGATAAAAGAAAGTGGATTCATAAAGTGTGTATTAGCCTCAGGTTTAATTAAGGGATTAAAAAAAGATTTAACTAGTTGTTTGAGTACACGAAGACAGAGAGAAAGAAATTTGATCTATAAGGCTTTTCTGGCTTAGGTCGAACGGTCAAGCTGGCAAGGCTGCTCTATGAAGTGCGTGCTCAAAGGTAGGAGGGAGATTTTTAATTTGATCTACTTACCTGACAACACTGTGCCACTGAGCGAGCAGTCAGTGAAAGTTGTTTTTGGTGGTTATGTCTATTTTTGTTTATGTTTTTATTTTGGAAATTTTATTACTCTTTTAATATTAGAAAAAGCTTATACTGTGTAGTAACTAACGTTAATAAGATGATTTTCGCTAATTTGGTTCTACTGTTTAAGGTAAGTAAAAGTTTTTTTTACTGTCACTACAATAAATATGTCACTTGCAAAACCAATAGCAGTTTTTAGAATGACATCATAATATGTATCACACCGAGTGTTGTAAAGTACTTTGCAACACTAGTGCTGTAAAGTACTTTGCAACACTAGTGTGATATAACGCATTTTCTATGCATGAAACCAGTGTGCTATTTGCTATTTTTCACAAGTGGTCGTAGGAAAACGAGGGTGGCCCACCATATTCGACACCGGTCTGTGGCTGGATACCCATGGGGTTTTTAAAAATAGTAAATACTGAAACATCTGGAGGTCGGATAAGGCCACAGTATAAAATTATTTTACTCTATACAGGATGTCTCAAAAAAGTGTGACGTATCACAGTTATATTTTTTAAATGGAATACCCTATATTTTATAACGGCTTTAGATTCTACATAAAAAATAATTTAAGTTTGTTAATAGTACCAAGTGTCTAATTTTATTCGTTTTGTGATATTTGATTTTTTTTCAAAATGCAGGGGTGCAATTAAATTAATTTTATTTTAACAATATAAACTCCTTAAACTTTAAAATTTGTTACAAGATTAGGAAAAGTCTGCCTTATCATACGTAGGTCATATCGAGATCATAGATTATACAGGGTGATCAAAAAATAATTTCAACTTTTTAGAAAGTCAAATAGCAATATCTCTCTTATTTTAAATGGAACACCCTGTATTTTTACACCACATGATGACAAACCAAATGCTCTTTCAAATGGTGTATAGCGTTGCCTATACCTATCTTTTATACTTTTTAAGTAAATTCGTTTTAACATATTTTTATTCCAAATGTCTATTTAAATGTAAGTAGGCTGGGATATAGCAATGCGTATTTACTAAGCCGTGTGCAAAATGTATATTTGTTTGGAAAAAGCACCAAATTAAAAAGATTTTGTATTATCTGCCACTATTTTTAAAATTCACAAGAAAAAAATTATTCATTGGTTGCTTATAATGCTACTTCCATTAACACTATATTCAGCTGAATGTGGTGATGATAAAACTTGTGTTTTTAAACAATCCTTATAACGCCTCTGGTCAGTTATGACGACATTCTGTGACCTATAACTCGTTTCTTCCATTATCCATAATCACTGTGTCAAATTCTTTAAAGCAACTATTAAGGTTATCAGATGGTTTCTCCTGGAATATTTTTCAGGATTAACTCTAGACTAAAGTAAACCATTTTTTTCACATCCTACCAGTATTATATCATCTTGTTGTTGTAGAAGAAGGGTTTTTATTTAAAATCATTGAAATTTCTTTTAAACTGACTAAAACACTAGTAATCAATAAATGGTCGTTGTTATTTTCTTAAGAAAAATATTAATGGCTGCTATGTCACAGCCAACTTTAATTTAAAATAAACATTTGGACTAAAAATTTGTAAAAACGGATTTTACTAAAAAGCACAAACGATAAGTATAGGCAACCTATACACCATTTGAAAGAGTATTTTATTTGTCATCATGTGACGTAAAAAAATACAGGGTGTTCCATTTAAAATAAGAGAGATATGGCTATTTGATTTTCTGAAAATTGAAATTATTTTTGATCAATCCTGTACAATATTTGATCTCTGATTTGACCTACGTATGATATGGAAGACTTTTTTAATCTTGTTACACATTTTAAAGTTTAAAGTGTTAAAAGTGTTAAAGTAAAATCAATTTAATTTTACCTCTGCATTTTTAAAAATCAAATATCACAAAAACGAATAAAATTAGACACTTAGTACTATAAACAAACTTGAGTTATTTTTAAAGTAGAATCTAAAACCGTCTGTATAATAAATGACAGAATGTATTTAAAAATGATATATTTTTTCTATATTTAATTTAAACAAGGTTAACTATGACTTTATTTATGAAAATTTAGCATGTTTTCGTAAAGAGTGATAATATCACAGTTTTCAGTAGCAGCTACTTTTAGATAGCAGTAGCAGCGATCACTGATATCAAAAAATTACTGTTAACCCCACCGCTATACTCCGAACCATTTGACATTGACAGGCTGAGCTAACGCGCCGCTTCCATATATGGCAGTATGAATATTTATAATAGACTCGTTAAAAGAAACCCCCTAAAAGGTTTTAAAAGTGTTGTTTATTTCGATTAAGAAATTAAAAAAACATTGTTGGAATAGGAAAGTGGAAGTCAGGATCCTTTTTTGCTCTTCAAAATTTTTTCACCATTGAAGAAACCAATTCTAAGAACAAAATGTGGTTAGAAAAAGGACAACCTTTTTTTGTGTTTTTTGCTCTTTAAAATTTTTTCCCCAAACAAAAATTAGGGGCGGCAAAAATTAATAGCCTACGGGCGGCAAATTTTTAAATTCTCCACTGCTTGGTATAGGTCAATGATATAAAAATAATTAAGTTTCCGCATATTTTTCACTTTTTAGTTACTTTGGATTTAACGGGATGTGGCTTTTAATTTTGAATTTTTAAATGTAACACACACTATATTTAATAATTTTTTGAATTTAGGAGACAATTGTAAATCAGAATGCGACATTTTAAAATGTTTTTGGTTCACTTTAATTTTAGTAAAGCCATTTTTTATATTACATCTAGGTGACCATGATTGAACTTAACCTAATCTAAGGGATCCTAGGTAATTTTGGAAAAATTCGAAAAGTTTAAGTGACTAGCATAAAAGATAGAAATGAAACAAATTGGTAAATTGACATCTTTGTGTCTTACTATTATTTTTCAAATGGCAACCGTTTTAGACAAACACTTTTCGCAAAAAAAATGATTTTTTGACGAATCTAAGGATATAGTTTATGCAACGTACCATTTTTCGGGTGGTTAACCTGAAATTACCATAAATTGACAGAAATACTTTTCTTAACAAAACCAAAGTCCCTAGGGTCAGCTGATTAACAGTTGTCATCCAGACAGTCACCCAGTGATGGACTTGTTGATTTTTTTTTTGTTTTTGTGATTTTTAGAGGTGCTAAAGGGTGTTTTTTTATTTTGAAAGAGTTTAGTGGGTTTGAGGACTGTAAGATTTTGTGATGTTTATATACTTTTTGGGTTTAGACTTTTTATTGACATTTATTATAGTTCATAATTTGTTTTATTTTGGGTAAGAGTTGGGACTTGTTTTTATTGTTATTAATACCCAGAATATACATATATATTTTTTACATCTGTTGTTTAGAGTATGGATCCCAGTGATTACTGTACCTCCAGTTTGGGAATTTAAATCCCATCTCCAAACAAAGATAAGTCGGAAGTATATAAATATAACCTAGTAGGTATATAATTTTTTTCTTTAGTTACAAAGTTCCAACCTACTATACTACTTAATATATAGCCAGCAAGAAAATAATACAGCTAAATTTTGTCACTGAAATCTAAGCATTTTTTAAAAATATTATTAAAATTTTAAAACTTTCTTCAGTACGATCCTGAGCTTCAGGGCAGCCAACTTAAATCTGAAAAACGAAATTTACTGATTGACGTCACATTGACGTTTCTCTACAAAAATACGTATTGCCACCCGAAAAATGGTACGTTGGACAAACTATACCAATTTTTTTGCGATTGGATTAAAAATAAGGATTTAAATAAAGGATCATTGCCATCCTAGATGCAATATTACAAAAGGCTCTTAAAAACTTAAGTAGGCGTAAAACTTAAAAAAAACTGTTAAATTCCTTTTTAAAATTCTTTTAGAAGAAGGGTAGGTTAAACCTGAAGTAACCAAAAGAAGAAACATATGCGAAAACTCTCCTCTTTATATACTTTTTTTTCTTTATCAAATTTTATCTTTGATATATCTTATACCTAGGAGTTATGGCTTGTCCAATGATTCGTTGGCACCCGGTATTGCCACTCTCCGTGGGTCAATCAAATTAATAATAGGTCCACTATTTCATTTCTATAAACGATTGCCAGATTAATTAAGCAAAAATAAAAATATCAAAAATATAATATGGGACTCCCGATCCCTTTTTTGAGAAAACAACTATAGTGAAAACAGTTTATGGCTATTGCGATCCATCTCGGAGCTACAGGGTGATTTCCGATTTTACCCATTTTTATAATCTCTTTTAACTCGTTTGCTTTTAAAGTTGTAAATTTTTTTAAATAGGTTAATTATGTAGTTACTTCCGCAGAATACTTGTGTGAAATTAGTTCTTCTTTATTGGTTAGTTTTTAAGAAAATTACCCAACTTATGTTTTTTCTTATGGAACACTAATGTATATTTTTTATCACAGGGTGTCCTGATAAGGTTGTCCTCCGGCGATATCTCGAAACCGTTCATCGCATAGCTTTCGGAAAAAATATTTATAGTAAAACCGGCCTCGAGAAAATGCTGGAAATTATTTTCAAGTTTCTAATTCCGCCGCTAGAGGGCGTAAAACTAACAACAAAACTAAAAACACGGATTATTTAAGAATATGCCATATTAACTTATACCGCTGATAGTTTTGTCGCAAACTATGTAAAATCAGAAAACTTTTTTCTTTTAAGCGTTTTTTCCTAACCTGTCAAATATAGCAAGGTGGGGGGAGCGAATGTACATTTGAAAAAAATTAAATATCTTTCTTTAGGCTTGACCGATTTTAATAAACTGGGTCTTGTTTGCAAGAGCTTTTACCAGGGCTTAAGATGAAATATTGGTATAATTAATTATTTTTTTGTTTTATTCCTGGAGACTGATTTATGTCAAAATTTTACATTTTGTCATTTTTTTCGAAAAATTTAAATGCAATGGTATTTTTATTATAAGCTCATTAAAAAGGGCATAAAAAAGTAAAAAACTGGTGAAAACCGCATTTCGATATCTTAATTAATTCTCGACTTATTGCCGAAAAACTGCATTACCCATATTCTTTCCTTCTTTAAGCAGTCAACGGAGCGTTTTTGTCGAGTGTGCCATGACAACGAAAACAATTTGTTTTTCTACGAATATTAAATATTATCCTTATAATTTGTTTATCATTAATTTAATAACAGCATTTATTATTACACGGCTCGTGGATAATAATAGCTGATTTATTATTATCTACGGGCTTAGGCTAATTAAAATGAATGAAGTAAAATACAGTTTATTAAAAAGTTTATTTACAAATGCTCAAAATGTTGTCCGTTACTTAAAATGCAAAGATTTATCCTTCGATTGATACTTAGAACAGCGCTTTCTATCTCGGCCCTTGAGATATGGTTTATCGCATTTTGTAGGCGGGCAATCATATCCTCTGGCGTGGTAGGTCGTGTTTCAAAACCATACCTTTTAACCTCCCCCATAAATAAAAGTCTAGAACTGTTAGATCTGGGGATCTAGGTGGCCATGGAAAGAGGCTTCCTCTTCCAATCCAACGATTTGGATAGATATAATCTAAATGATTTCTGACATCCAGAGAAAAATGCGCAGGACATCCATCATGTTGGTACCACATTGTTCTTCTGATGTCTAACGGAACCTCTTCCATTAGACCTGGCAGATCATTTCTAAGGAAATTTAAGTACATTTCGCCGTTTAGATGACCCTGAAAAATATGCGGCCCAATAATTTTGTTCCCCAAAATCCCGCACCAGACGTTAACGCTCCACTTGTTTTGGTTGTCAACTTCTCTCATCCAGTGAGGATTACTAGCTGACCAATAATGCATATTATGCAAGTTTACTCCTCCGGTATTTGTAAATGTTGCCTCATCGGTCCACAAAACTCTAAGCGAAAATTCGTGGTCTTCTACTAGCATATTCCTTAACCAATAACAATAGTCTAATCTCCGATCGAAGTCTGTTACCAGCAACGCTTGGTGTAACATAATATGATAAGGATGCAATTTATGATCAATTAAAATGGTGTGAACTGTAGTTTTACTTATTCCTAAATCACTTGCAATTTTTCGAACACTCAAATGTGGATCCGCTTCTACATATGCAAGAACATTTATAATTGTGTCTTCATTTCGCGCTGGTCGTTGTCTAATTGGTGCAGGAATAGGATGCACATTCCCAGTTTCTCTTAAACGGGTTGCCAAACGTCTAAACACTTTTTTATTAAAATGCCGTCTTTCGGGAAATCTGATGACATATTGTCTTGCAGCAATACAGGCATTCTGAAAATTTTCAAAATAAACGGCGAGCATATCGTATGCCTCGGCGGTAGAATAAGACATAATTTAAATTAACTTAATCCACAAGAACTAAATTCAAATTTATCAGGGCTGAAAAACAATGCACTTGTCATTTTTGAAGTTCCTGTTTTCTGTGATTTTTCGAATTTTGACATCCCGGCACTCTCGATAAAAACGCCGCGCCGCATTGCTTGTCTTAAAATAGGGAAAATTACGAGTACTTAATGCAGTTTTTCGGTAATAAGTCGAGAATTAATTAAGATATCGAAATGCGGTTTTCACCAGTTTTTTTACTTTTTATGCCCTTTTAATGAGCTTATAATAAAAATACCATTGCATTTAAATTTTTCGAAAAAATGACAAAATGTAAAATTTTGACATAAATCAGTCTCCAGGAATAAAACAAAAAAATAATTAATTATACCAATATTTCATCTTAAGCTCCTGGTAAAAGCTCTTGCAAACAAGACCCAGTTTATTAAAATCGGTCAAGCCTAAAGAAAGATATTTAATTTTTTTCAAATGTACATTCGCTCCCCCCACCTTGCTATATTTGACAGGTTAGGAAAAACGCTTAAAAGAAAAAAGTTTTCTGATTTTACATAGTTTGCGACAAAACTATCAGCGGTATAAGTTAATATGGCATATTCTTAAATAATCCGTGTTTTTAGTTTTGTTGTTAGTTTTACGCCCTCTAGCGGCGGAATTAGAAACTTGAAAATAATTTCCAGCATTTTCTCGAGGCCGGTTTTACTATAAATATTTTTTTCCGAAAGCTATGCGATGAACGGTTTCCGAGATATCGCCGGAGGACAACCTTATCAGGACACCCTGTTTATTAATAATAATAATAATAATAATAATAATAATAATAAATGTCTTTTTATTGATAATAAAAAAAAGTACAATGGAAAACAATAAAATAAAAGTTTAAAAAAATGGATTCTTTACATGGTTAATATGGAAATTTCAGTGGAAACAAGGCGCAGTCTAGCCAAAGAGGCTACTCTACTGAACCTTGCTCCACTGATTATAAATATATGATTAAATATCTATATATTAATAAAGTAGTGTAGGATTAAAAGTACATATTATATGCACTAAAACACTAGTGCCAATGCACGTATTAAAAAAAGAAATGACAAAATATTTACAGTTCTAACTTATATAGTTTGAAGGAAAAAATAAATATACCATATAAATCGTTCATGATAAAACAGTGTATTATTTCCTTCAAACAAAAAAACCGTGAGTACAAAAACTAAAAAATTATACTTATGTTACAAAAGAGCCAAATATAGCTCAATAATTTTATATATGTTATTAAATTAAATAAACAAGCAGGTACTATAGGTCCAAGAACCCCCATGTTGACAAAAAAACAAGATAAAATAAGTGATATAGTTTTCAATAAATCTACAAGACTTAAATTATTTACAAAAATCCTTTAAAAATAAATATCAATAATGAGTATATTTAATTAATATTAAATATTGCAACAAAAAAATTAATAAGCAAAAAGTCAGATCCCTTAAGTCTTTTGCTAGTCCCTTTTATAGGTGAATATAAATAAAGCAAACTTCGTACATATGTAAAAAACCAAAATAATCTATATTTTCATATTAAACCTAATCCTTCCAAACATTCTTTTATTATTCCTAATCGAAACTCTAAAGTAAGTATAAAAACCAATATGTATTAATACATTAAAGAATTTGTACACAAAAAAATCCCGACATTAAAACGCCCAAATATGGTACCAATAAACCAGTGATACTCAAACAAACAAGATAATTGGACAAATAAAAATAAATACAATCAAGTAAAAATAAGCAACTATAGATCACTTTTTTGGAAATCAATACTTTTTTATTTTTATGGGAATCACAATAATAAATTTTGCCGCCCGATGACCAAGCATTCTCACCAAACTTTCGTTTAGCAGCCACCAACAAATCATACCTGTCACGAGTTAGCTCCTCATAAATAACCACACCCGTATTTTTAAGCAATTTTTGCCGCCACCACTTCACTTTTTTACAATTTGATAGAAAACGCACTAAAACCGTGGATCGTTTTCCCGCACTATCTCCACCTTTATCTTTAATAAGGAAGGCAAAATCGAAATCACTTGTAGTACATGGAATTTTAAGGTTTTCTTCCAGAAAAGTGGCAACACAGTCGGCTATGTTATCATCATCACCAAAATTAAGACCATCAAACTCGTAGACAGTTCCGCTTACTATTTTGTTCCAAAACATCATGACGTTCCTGAAGCTGAAGTAGTGATTGGGAATTTTTGGTAACGTCGTGTGAGTAGGTGTGCGGTCCGAGCTCTCCTCCGAAAGTTTCAGAGTACAGTGGTATTTTTTTGAAAATAATTGTTTGTTTTGTACCCTTCTGATTAACTTTACTTGTGCGCATTCATCTGTATAAGTTTAAAGTCGTCAGGTTAAGCCATAATTGTTTTTTAGTCTAATTTACGTAAAGTGTAATTCGCGCAGTGAGAAACATTTCATCAGTGGTTGTCAAAATGCCGCGTAGTGGCAGTAGATCAGACTCGGATGAAACCGAGAAGCTTATTGCCAAGGTTTGTTCAAATTTTGTTTCCCAACTGGAAGAAAAAATAGTTGCTAAGCTGAGCAAGTTGGAGGAGAAACTCTCTTCTTTATGTGCTTCGCTAAAAAATGTTACCACAACAGTTACCAAAAATTCCGAATCACTACTTCAGCTTCAGGAACGTCATGATGTTTTGGAACAAAATAGTAAGCGGAACTGTCTACGAGTTTGTGGTCTTAATTTTGGTGATGATGATAACATAGCCGACTGTGTTGCCACTTTTCTGGAAGAAAACCTTAAAATTCCATGTACTACAAGTGATTTCGATTTTGCCTTCCTGATTAAAGATAAAGGTGGAGATAGTGCGGGAAAACGATCCACGGTTTTAGTGCGTTTTCTATCAAATTTTAAAAAAGTGAAGTGGTGGCGGCAAAAAATTGCTTAAAAATACGGGTGTGGTTATTTATGAGGAGCTAACTCGTGACAGGTATGATTTGTTGGTGGCTGCTAAACGAAAGTTTGGTAAGAATGCTTGGTCATCGGGCGGCAAAATTTATTATTGGGATTCCCATAAAAATAAAAAAGTATTGATTTCCAAAAAAGTGATCTATAGTTGCTTATTTTTACTGATTGTATTTATTTTTATTTGTCCAATTATCTTGTTTGTTTGAGTATCACTGGTTTATTGGTACCATATTTGGGCGTTTTAATGTCAGGATTTTTTTTTGTGTACAAATTCTTTAATGTATTAATACATATTGGTTTTTTTATACTTACTTTAGAGTTTCGATTAGGAATGATAAAAGAATGTTTAGAAGGATTAAGTTTAGTATGAAAATATAGATTATTTTGGTTTTTTACCCATGTACGAAGTTTGCTTTATTTATATTCACCTATAAATGGGACTAGCAAAAGACTTGAGGGATCTGACTTTTTGCTTATTAATTTTTTTGTTTGCAATATTTAATATTAATTAAATATACTCATTATTGATATTTATTTTTAAAGGATTTTTGTAAATAATTTAAGTCTTGCAGATTTATTGAAAACTCCAATATCACTTATTTTATCTTGTTTTTTTGTGTTTTGTCATTTTCAGTCATGGCCTTCTCTAAAAAAAGAAAAAATTTAAGGTAAAATGCTAATTTTCGGTAAAACTTTAAATCAAAAATACATACTTATATATATTTTTAAAAGTCGAAAAAAGCTTAATAAATACAGATTAAAATATACAGGGTGTTCCATAGAAAAAACATAAGTTGGGCAATGTTCTCAAAACTAACCGATATAGAATGATGATATGTTTTTTTTTAAAGAGATCGGGAGTCCTATATTAGATTTTGATATTCCTTGCGGTTTTCGAGATGCCCCGTTAAACCATCGAAAATAAAACACCCTGTACTAATGATCAAAATAAAAATCGCTCTAAATAATAAAGTTCCTTGTTTTGATTAGGATTTTTTCTGAAATCCCTTTGTATACAAAAGTAAAGTATCTTTTATATAAGCTCTAATGCTGCTTTTAGATAAATCCCATTAAAAATAATATGTATGCTCGTCGAATACCAAAGTCATAATGCTTTATTCTTTCTTTTCTTTATCTTTTTCTTTGAGGGAAAAGATTTCATTACTTTTCTTTTTTTTTATAACTGGTTATAGAGTAAGCGCCCGTAAGCGGCAGACCCTTTTTTATTTTGTAAAAGCTGAAAGTGTGTCAATTCATGCTCCTAGCATAGGTAGAGAGTAATGTTAGACTTTAAAGTTTGACCCATTGTGGCTTTGGCAGGTACCAGGTACCAAAGGTTAACGAATTGAAATGTAACTTTTGTCAGCAGATCTTCTTTCCTTCGTATCACACTGTTGGAATAAGTCTCTTGAGTTTCTAGGTGAGTCCCAGATCGTTGCTCTTGATATATCCAAAGCTTTTGACCAGGTCTGGCATGCCGCACTTCTTAATAAACTTCCCTCCTATGGTCTTTCAACTAAACTCTGTACTTGGCTCTCTGGTTATCTATCTGATCGTCGTATATCAGTTATGTGTGGACGGCCATTCTTCAAGCTTTCACCAAGTAAATGCTGGAGTCCCTCAGGGCTCAGTTCTGGCACCAACATTGTTTCTTCTTCACATCAACGACCTTCTCTCGTCCACAACTAATTCCATTCATAGTTTCGCCGACGATAGTACCCTTCACTCCAGTTTTCAGGTTCCTAAACCCATCACTAAACCTGACTTGGAAAACAAACGCAGAGCGATGCAGATATCTCTTTCGCAGGATCTTAATTTAATATTGGATTGGGGCGCCAAAAATCTCGTCCATTTTAATGCATCCAAAACACAATCATGTTCCTTGTCGCGAAAAGAGTCATCAAATACTCATCCTCTACTTATGAGCGGCCAAGTTTTACAGAGCAAAGACACCTTCAATCTTGTGGGCGTCACATTTGAAAGTAACCTTAACTGGCATAAACACATTGTATCTATAGCCACGGCAGCTTCAAAAAAGCTTGGATTTCTCTTTCGAGCCAAAAAGTATTTTTCCCCTTCTAATTTATACACTTTATATGTGTCCCAAATCCGACCTCCCTTGGAATATTGTTCTCATATCTGGGGCATGGCGTCCCCACAACCCTAAGCATTCTTGATTCTATTCAAAGAAGAGCTATTCGTCTCATTAATGATCCTTCACTTACAGAAAGGCTTCCCTCTCTTGCCCATCGTCGGGCTGTGGGGGATTTATCGCTTTTTATAGGTACTTCCATGGCTTCTGCTCTGAAGAATTGTCCAGTATAGTTCCTCCACTCACGGTTCCCAAC